>VMDR010001344.1:72291-132633 GCA_007922815.1 Macrotus californicus | reverse complement strand
GTATTTTGATAAATTTTCCAAGGCATATCACTTTGTCAAAAATTTGTGTTACAAACTTGGTTCTTCCTGAGTCTCCCTCCCTAACTCCTCGTCCCATCTCCATGCTCCCACCCCCCTGCCATTTCTGGCTCTTTTTATTTTTCTCTCATAAGGAATGATTATTCTCTGAGACTTGTCTTATAGATTCATCCTTTCTAAATGAGGCACTAAAGCTGTCTGCCATGTTTTGGATTTTCTTTAGGACTGTTAACTATTACCTCCTTACCTCCTCACTTTCCTGTACCGAGCACAAAAGTAAGTTGTGGAAGGAGAAAAGGAAATACCTATTTGAAAAATGTGGTGTTTGAGTAAAATTCCTGATGCAGTGATTGACAGCTCAGCCTTGTCTGGACAAGGCTTCCCAAGGTCGTAGCTGTCAAGTGTCTCACACCTCCTACAGTCTGCTACCACAGTGCTTGTCACATCACCCTCCACTTCTCTTGCCCCCATTTAAATTGACAATTTTAGCTCGTATCTCTGTTGCATTAGACTTTGCACTGGGCTTCCCCTTCCCCGTGATCAAGGTCCTTCAATCTGGAAGTCCACCAGGCAGCCACTTGATCAGTGTTAAGAGTGGGGCAATGCACCGCACAGCCCTCCTGAGATTCCTGCTGAGTGCTGGCCAGATCCTTACCCTCTTCAGGCCGCTTACCATAAGCTTCAGATTAATTTTTTAGTCTCATCGTTTGCTGTCCTTGGAGCCCACAATGAGGCCCTGTTGACTTGAGTAGCCAGCCAGGCTTTGAGCAGACAGCGCCTGTCTCACCGCCCATCTCTGGGAGAAATCCGACCCACCTTGGAAGTGACACCGTCTCCGCCAGCATTCCTTTCCCACCCCTCTGGTTGGCGTGACCCTCTGCGTTCTCGAGGTCATCCGGAATTCTTTTTACATTTGTAGTCCCTTATCTCTCTTGCACGAGGGCAGGAACCAATTCATCCGTTCCTGGGTCCCCTCAGTGTACTCCAGTTGCTTGGCTTGCTGAGTCCTTCATTTTCTTCTGTTCCCCCGCCCCTCCCCCGCAGTAACTTTCTCATTTCTCCTGTGAAACAACCACCACAGCCACCCAGGCTCTCTCTGCCCAGATTCTCTGCCTGCTGTAGTCGTGTATTTCTTCTTCCTTCTATGAAATTTTTTTTAATGAAAGAATAGCATTATTGATTTGACTGATAAGCTTATTGGAGGAAAATGGAAATACAGAATTTGAAGAGGGTAAAAATCATCCCAAATGCCATCACCCAGAGATAAATGATCTTTTACTAAACGTCCTGTCCCATTTCACATACATGTACACTCTTGTGCATGATACACAATTTTATATCAGTGATTTTGTATTATACATGCTGTTCTGGAACCTGCTTTTAAAAGATAAATTCAACAGTATATTGGGGACTTTTCAGGTCAGTTCGTGTTAATCCTCATCATTACTCTAAAGTATTCCATTGAATGAAAAATTATTTAACCTGCCCCCTTCTGTTGAGCATACCCATTTTTTTTCTAATATAGCTAACAGTGTACTCCAGAGGGACAGAACCAATAGGAGGTACACACACACTCACACAAACACACACAGAAAGAGATTTAGTATAAGGAGTTGGCTCCTGTGATTATAGAGGCAGAGAAGTCCCAAGATCTTCAGTCTGAAGGCCTGAGACCCAGAAGAGCCAATGGTGCGAGTTCCAGTGTGAGTCTGAAGACGGGAGATGACAGGAGATGACTGTGGTCCCAGCTGGAAGACCCTCAGGCAGAGAGAGCAAATTCTGTCTAGCTCAGCCTTTTGTTGTGTTCAGGCCTTCCCAGCTGGATGAGGCCCGCCCACATTGGGGAGAGCAATCTGCTTTACTCAGTCTAGTGATTCAGATGTTCACTTTATCCATGAATATCCTCACAGACAGACCCAGGATAATGTTTAAGCAAACATCTGGGTGCCCTGCTGCATAGTTAAGTTGATGTGTAAAATCAACCATCACACTAGTAACATCTTTTTAGAGCTGTCCTAAACTCTCCCCTCTCTCCACGAACTCTTTAGGATCAATTCCGGGGGTGAAGTTAGTGGGTCAAATATATGTGTGATCTAAGTGCTGTTATTGCCCAGTTGCCCATCAGAAAGGTAAAGTGTGATAGGGTGAAAATCTCAGCCTCTTGTTGAAGCCTGCTTTGTTCCCAGGGCCTTCAGGCATGCTAATCATTAGAGAACTTCTTATTGCCCCTGGAGTTTTACAAAAACAGCCCCTTCCCAGAAAGTGCCTTCTCCTAGGAGATAAGGGAAGTATGTATTGTTCATAAGAGATTTGCAGGGGCCTTCTGACCAGGCCCACATTAACTCGGGTCAACAGACTAAAAGCACAGTCTTCCCTGGACCCCTGCTGGCGCCCACAGGCCTGTGGTCCTCAGTCCCTTCTTGCCCCTCCCACTTCCCCATCCCTTGACATAAAAGAAGCTTGAACTTTTACTTCCTTAAGTTGGATTTGAGGATTTGGTCTCCCGTCTTCTCAGTTGGCACCTTGGGGATCAATGAACCCCTCCTTACTCCAAACTAGACCATTTGAGTCTTGGCCTTTTGAGGGGTCCGGCATACAGACTCTGCGCTGCTGAGCAGCTGTCCCCAGTGAAGTTGTGGGTGCCTTTTCACTGCCCTCACTGACATGGGTCTTGTCAAATCCTCGCTGCCTGTGCCAGTGTTGTGGTTTAAAATCTTTTTTTCTTTGCGTTTTTTTAAAGTCTGAGGTTGAATATCATTTTGTATGTTAATGTCTATTTGTGTGTGTGTGTGTGTTTTCCTTCGATTAGACAGCCTACTGTTTTTTACATTCTTCTAGGAGGCTGAGCCCAAATAACTCCAGTCCTGAAATGGAATTTACAGTTTGGTTTGTGCGTGAACTGCCTAATCAGATCCTTTATCCATTTTACTATGTGAGTGTTTTGTTTTTATCCGCTTGTAAGAATGCTGAAAAAAGTATGCATGTTACAATATCTATCACAATTTTCCTTTTACATTTTTGGCTTTTATGATTGAATCAAAAGGGTCTCTGCTTCTAAAATTGTAAAAATACTAATTCATATATTCTTCAGCTATTCTTATGGCTTTATTATTTATTTATTTTCCCAAATTTTTTTACTTCCATAGATAAAATCACTAGGTAAAAAGATATTTTGTCCTGGCTGGCTGGCTCAGTAGGTTGGAGCATCTTCCTGTTCACCTAGAGGTTGAAGGTTCGATCCCTGGTTAGGCCACGTAGCTGGGGTGGGGACATGGAAGAGGCGATCGATGTTTCTCTTCTTCTCATTCTCCCTTCCTTCACCTCTCTCTGAAAATAAATAAAGAACATATTTAAAAAGTATATTAGATAGCCAGAAGTACAAAGAGGAAAGAAAGGCTAAAGAGAAGAAAACGACTATAAATATTTCTATGTATTTACTGTAAGGGAAGGAAGGCCTCCCTGAGCAGGCTCTTGGATAAAGTGCTGGAAAAGAGGAAGCAAGCCATGTGAATGGCTGGGGAAAGCAGGCGGGGGGAACAGGAAGTGCAAAGGTCCTGAAGTATACACATCCTGGTATTAAAAAAAAAAACAGCAGGGGGAGAGGCCACTATGGTTAGGGAGGTGCAGAGGAGAGTACGAGACAAGTTCAGAGAGGTCTGGAATTTAGAGGAGAGATCCAGGCTGGCGAGTCGAATGCTGGCATTATCAGCGCTTGGAAGTAACTGAAGCCAGGAGAAGGCATGAGACATGTAGAGAGTAGGGTGTAGATGGACAGGAGGCTCAAGGACCGAGTAACCTAATGCTGCAGGTGGGGCCACGAGGAGGAGCAAGCACCAGGGCACGGGAAGGAGTGGCTGGAAAGGGAGAAAGAGAACTAGGAGAGTGTGTGTATGTGTGTGTGTTTTCCTGGAAACCAAGCAAAGTTGAGCAAAAAGGAGCCTCTTCCTCAAATGCCGCTCATGTCAGGTTAGTTGGGGACAGAGGATTGACGCTGGAGTCTGGCCATGTGCAGCGGAGGTCGCCTGTGCCTTTGATCACAGCAGTCGTGCTGGAGTAACAGGGAAAGCCTGATGGGGGGCGTTCGAGAGAGAAACGGAGAGAAGTTGGAGCCATAGCTATCGACAGCTCCTTTAAGGGATTTTCCTGAGAACAAGGTTTGTGGATAAAACAGCTGTGGGACATTTACACAGTAGAATACTACTCAGCTGTATAAAAGAAGAAAATTTTACCCTTTGCAACAGCATGGATGGACCTGGAGAGCATTTTGCTCAGTGAAATAAGCCAGCTAGAGAAAGACAAATGCTGTATGATCTCACTCATATGTGGAATCTAATGAACAGACTGAACTAACGTGGAAAATGGGGACAGACTCATAGTTAGAGAGCAGGCTGACAGCTCTGAGTGGGGGTGGGGTGGTGGAGGGATTAAGCAAAGAAGAAAAGGGACTCATGGACAACAGTGTGGTGGTTGTGGGGGGAAGGGCGTGGGTGGAGGTGGAAGAGGGAATAAGGGGGACAAATGGTAATGGACAAAATACCACAATAAAAAAGAGTTGTCTTCCTGTTTAAGTCATCTTTCATGTGCATTTCTCATCAGCTTTTACAGTTTTCTTTATATAGGGCCTGTCAATTTTTTACTAAATTTATTCCTAGGTGTGCTGTACTTTAAAAAATTGTTATTGTGAATAGCATCATCTATCATTATATTTTCTGATTTTTTAATGGTGTATTCAAAGTTCCTTCATTTTAGTGTTAATTTTGTGAGTGGCCACCATATTTGTCTGCTATTTCTTGCTGTGAGAAAGTACCACAAGCCTGGTGTCCTAAACAACAGCAGTGTATTGTCTCGTAGTCTCTAGGCTTGAGTCGTGGTCAAGGTGTCAGCAGGCTTGCTTCTTTCTGAGGATGCTGAGTGAGAATCCTTTCCGCGCCTCTCTTCTAGCTCCTGGTGGTTTGCTGGGAATCTTTGTCATTCCCTGCCTTGTAGACCTCATCGGCCTGTTCTCGGCCTTCATGTCCACGTGCTGTTCTCCCTGCTTGCCCGTCTCTGTGTCCACATTTCCCTTTTTATGAGGACACTGGTCATGTCGGATTAGGGCCCACTCTAATTTGACTGTATCTACAGATATTTTATTTCCAAATAAAGTCACATTCTGAGGTATGGGGTCTTAGGACTTCAGCATGTCTTTTTTGGGGAGACAAGTCAACCCTTAACAGCAATCTTTTAAGCTCCTTGGTTGTTTCAAATATTTTTTTTAACTTTCTTGTGTTGTTGAGGTATGCAACACATAAATTCTAACGATAGGTTGTTTTCCTCCTTTGTAAAACCTCTAACTTGCATTTTGCCCTCTTGTCTAATATCATTTTACTTTAATGTTCACCAAAAAGTCTGACTACTCTCACTCTTTCTATTCCTTCTGGGTCTTTCCCACCTGCTGAAACCACTTGGCCTGGTCCACCCGTCGTGGCCCTGAGTTGTGGGAAACTTAGAGTTCTTGGTGACAGAACTTCCGCCATAACCCAAATAGTCATGTGGACAATTAGGTTATGAAGATGAGAGAAGAAGGCAGAGTTGAACGGTCCTTTGAAGAAACCTCATAAACGGCAGCTGAGTGACCAGAGAGGAGTTGGTCTTTCCAATGATGATTATCTTTCGATTTACCAGTCAGCCTTCAGTAGTCCCCCAGAGCCTTAAACAGACAAACAAACAAATAAACAAACCTTTTTATTATGAAAAATTTAAGCAGAGATGAAAGTAGGTAAAATAGTTTGATGAACCCTCATGTACCTGTAACCCAATTTCAATAATTATCAGCTAATGGTCAGTTTTATTTCATCTATATCCCAAATTCTTTCTCCTCCCATTTCATTTGGAAGTAAATCCCAGGCATTGAATTATTTTATCTGTAAATATTTCAGTGTTTAGCTCTAAAATGATAAAGGCTTATTAAAATCACTATACTACCATTATCATACCTAAAAATTATGATTCTTTAATAATATCAAATATAATCAGTATTCAGATTTCCAATATCTATAAGATTTTTTAAATATTTTATATTGAATAAGGATCCAAATGACGTCTACCTATTGGATTGGTCAGTGTGATTCTCAGGTCTCTTTTTATTGTTATCTGCCTGTTCATTCTCCCTTCCTTGTGAACTGTATTTTGGTGAAACCAGGTTCTTTGTCCTGCAAAGGGTTACACCATCGGATTCTGCTGGCTGTAGCCTTGTGGTGTCATCTAACATGTTTTTAAGTCCCCAGTATTTCTTTTTTTTTAAGATTTTATTTATTTATTTTTAGAGAGAGGGGAAGGGAAGGAGGAGAGGGAGAGAAACATCAGTGTGTGGCTCCCTCTTGCATGCCTTGCATTGGGAACTTGGCCCCCAACCCAGGCATGTGCCCTGACTGGGAATTGAACCAGTGACCCTTTGGTTTGCAGCCCCTGCTCAATCCACTGAGCTACACCAGCCAGGGCCCCAGTATTTCTTATAAACTGGCAGTTGGGTGTCAAAGCTCCCGTTCAGGTTCAGTTTTCTGACGCGAATACTTTGTAAATGGTGGCACGTTCCTTTGTTGGGAGCGTGTACTGTCCAGTTATTTCCCTTTTTTAGCCATCGTTGATGTTTAATGTCTAGATCCATTAATGCATTGGGGATTGCTAAGTGGATATTCTGACTGTATCATTCCTTCTTCCTTTGTTAGCTGAAATGTAAAGAGAAACTTCATTTCACGTACTATTTGGTTACTGGAGGCACACTTTTTAATAGGACAGGCAGGATAAATTTTAATTCTTCCCTTTGTCAGTTAGTTTTTAGGGGATCTTTCTTATAGTTAAACTAGGTTCACCCAAGAGAGCCTGTGGCACAGAGCCTACTGGAATAGCTTCATGAAGACCTTTCTTTCAAGTAAATGAATGGAAGTTTGCAGAAGATCCCATTGATACTGGGTTAGCTGAGAGGTCATGTAGTTCCCATGTTTTTTCTTCCAAATGAGGAGTATCCTCCCCCCCCCCAAGCCCTTCCTTCCTCCCTTCCATCTGCACATACATAAGTATAAATGCACCCTCATACGGTCAAGGTCTAGGTAACTATGATTCTGCCCAGAGGTAGTGAATCACTGTAGGTGCCCAGGGTGAAGGGGACCTGCAAAGGAGAGCAAGTGGTAACTGGGGGTCTTTGTGCTTCCCAGACCTGCTCTGGTCTTTGGCAATATTCTGCTCCCCTGGGCCCGTTACCGTGACCCTCTCCAGGATAGCTTGGCCAAGTGTGAGTGTATCGCCTGTGCATTCTTCCAGAAGGCCTTGGGGTGATAGGCACTGATACGCACCTGGCTCCAGGTTTCGAAGTGGGGGCCATCTCACCATCACCGTGTCTGACCAGGGCTCCTGTCTGTCGGCTTCCCTTTGGCTGTGCTATGAGAGGCTTCTCTGCGAGCCAAGGCGAACCATGTTGTTTAATGCTATCTGTCCTCTTGTCCCCCTGTGAAGAACAGAGAAACCATTCTGTCCTCTGGCCCCACGCCTGCTGATGGCTCAGGCCAATGCCCTGTAAGAAGGCTCCTGGGTCGCAGCTGGCGAGGAAAAGCCGAGAGGAAGAGAGGCCATTGCCTGCTCCCTGACCTCCCACCCTTCCCCAAAGGCCCGGCTTCGCTCTGTGCTGCTCTAGTCGTGTGCTGTAACGTCGTTCTGCCTCTTCTATTCGATGGTTTCTTTAAGGAAGACATTGTTAAGTTCTTTTCCTAACTTGGCACCCTAAATTTCAAGTAAGTTTTTCCTCCTTTGCCTGTGCCTTTATTTTTGCAATCATTGCTGTAGGTCTAGAGAATTTATTAAAAAGCGTGTTTATGACATCTTTTAAAACATTTTACTTTAAAGGTGTACCTTACTCATTTTTCTTTCCTTTTAAAATCTCATCACTTTTCTTACCCTTCTGGAGTTGCCTAATTTTAAGTCTCTCCAGATAATGTCTGTGTAACCAAATGTATATAGTATTTAATTCGCCATGTGCAGTAGTGTTATTTTGTAAAATAACATCTCATATTACCACTGCGGAAGGTTTTTTAAAATTTTATTTTCTAAACAAGTGTCAGTCCAGGTAATGTTGAAACTCTGGGTTTAAAAGTTGAGAACTTGAAATGCTGATGAGAAGGGGGTGCAGGCGGTGGCGTGTTTGTGTCAGACTGTGCCGAGGAGCCCTCACTGTGGTCCCGCACGACTCACCCAGCTTCCTTTTGTCTTTCTGCCTCAGAGGTCTCTAAAGCTGTCGTTCGCTTGAGGTAGAGAGGAAAGTGTTCAGCATGCCCAGTGGTCCACAAATGGGTATCATCAGCATTCACAAGGCTGTTTTCACCTGAGGAGCTCTGCTATCAGTGACTCATAGGTTTTTGTCCCCTGGAGTATTCATTTTGATTTGAAGTTATTTGTGTTTTTTTCCTCTGGCTGCTTTACAGCCTCCCCTGAGAGAGCTGACTTAACCTGTCTGACTGACCTGATCAGAGTCTTTGTGCTCTGAGTGAGCCGTACACGGTGTCCGTGTAAGATCAGGAATTTGTCTCACTTACAGATGCTCAGAAAGCAGCAGTCCCAAGCCTCTCTGTGTGAACGCAGATAGGTGCATGGAGACAAAACTTTTTAAGGAAATAACTTCTGGGAGCACGCCCTCAGAGCCGGTCATTTCCTATTTAAGCAGCAGTGTGGGAGCTGTGCACATACGGCCCCCATTCCATGACCGTTTTCAAACTCAGAGGTGGCACATTCTGTTTGTCAGGCTCAGAGCAAACAAGAGAACGATCTCAAATGTGTTGATTTCAACAGACTCCGAATGTTAGCATCTGTGCCGGCATGTGTATGACTGGAACATGGAGAGGTGAACCAGCACCCCTGTTTCTGGTTAGTTGCCAGAAATAAAGACATCAAAGGAAATAGTAAACTGGGCAGCAAGTCAAAGCAGCATGTGTTTTTCACTCTCTCTCTTTCCGCAACTTTTCTAAACAAAACAGCTCCTCCCAGAGCTCCCTTTGGGAAAAGGCCACCCCCAAGTGGGCTTGTTGGTTCTTGTCAACTTTACATTTGTCCATGTGTGGGATTGTTTTTACAGGGCCGATTCCCAGGTGTTCAAAGGGAAGTGCTCAAAGGGAGTGAACATTTGCAGCTGTAACAGGTACCTGCCAAGCTGTCCTCTGGAAAGGTCGTGCCCCTGCGCCTGCCCTTCACTAGCAGTGAGACCGAAACCAGCCCCGGAGCTGGGGGTGCAGTGAAGGGCTGTGGGTGTTTGTGGGGAGCCAGACGCGCCTGACGCTTTGCGAGCCCTTTTCTCATCAAGAAGTTGCTTCTTGGAATGGTTATAAGTTGTTTTAGGTAGTGGAGAGCAATGCACAAGTATTCTTGGACAAGAATATCTCCATAAAGACTTTTAAAATGAAAATGCTGTATAGTTATATTCAAGAATCTTTCAAATGCATAATTCTACTCTTGATATTTTTTATTTTTGCAAAATGCCATCTACATATGTATATATTTTATCACTTATAATTAGTGTATGTGTTTTCTTTTTTTAAAAAAGATTTTATTTATTTTCAGAGAGAGGGAAAGGGAAGGAGAAAGAGAGGGAGAGCAACATCAATGTGTGGTTGCCTCTCACGCACCCGCGGTGGGGACCTGGCCCACAACCCGGGCATGTACCCTGCCTGGGAATCGAACTGGCGACCCTTTCATTCGCAGGCCCGCGCTTCATCCACTGAGCTGCACCAGCCAGGGCTGTATTTTCGTATTTTATTTTTTCACAGAACTGTCTCATAAGCTGTTTCCTATTTCTACCTATTTTTTAATTAGTCATTTAAAAGCTCCATAATGTTGCAGTTTGTTATTGTAGTTGTCAATGTAAGAAACATTTAAAACTGTAAGAATTTTTATGAGTTTATTTCAGCCAAAATGACAAAAATTGCCAGGTAGCAAAATCTCCACGGATTGAGAAAATGCTTCAGAGAATGGCGGTTATGCTCCTTTTTTTATACATCAGAATCAAAGGAGGAGAAGTAGGGCCTTACATGAAATCCACTGGTGACAGATTAGGGAGTGGGGAGGAAGAAAAGTGGGGAAATCTCTGGGGCTGGATAAAAAATAAAAGAATAGACACACTTTTCCATTTGTGGGTCTAGGGTAGTTAGCAGTTAACAATTAACACGATAACAATAACGATGAGAGGATCTGTGTTCTCTGCTCTGGTGCCGTGAGGGGTCCCAAAGAAAGATATTATCCCGGCATTGCAGAGGTATTTTATCAAAGATGCAAAAAGACCGTGGACAGGCTCAGGAAGGTAAAGGTTGCCCTTTGTCAGGGAAGATGCCGACCTAGGACGTGACTATGCACATGACTTGCTTTTGGTTAGAACATTTTAATGTCAGGCCATCCTGTGTGGTTACTTTGGTCTCTGAGTTGGTGAGGCCACCACGCAGGCCCCCCACCCCCCTGAGCTTGTCAGGGTCAGTGTATGGCCCCTTTTCATCCATATGCCATATTTGCTCATTTAGTCCTTAATGTTGAATATTTAATATACAGCCAAATACTTAAACTGCATATTCTTAACCAACAAGATTTATTGATTTGCTCTGGTTATAAAAGAAATTTTGAAAAACAACAAAATAGGAAGAGACACATACAACTCTCCTCAGAACTGCTGTTAAAGAACTCTGTGAGCATTGTGATATGTTTTCTTCCTGCCTTTTTCTAATGTTTTATAGTTTGTACCTATACTATTTGTATAAGACATACTCACTTTCCATGTTTCTAAACTCCTTCAAAATATCATTTTTCTTTTTTTATAAAAAATCTAAAAGTTTTTTTTTGATTTGAAATTGTTACAGAAAATTGGGAAATAATACCAAACATTTATAATCTCATCACCCAGACGCAAACATCACTAACATTGGTTTGTTACCTTCACATTTTGTCTTTAAAAGTTCCTTTAAAATATCATAGCATCAGTGGTTCTTAATTTGAGGGTGGTTGGTAAAGGACCCTTTAAAAAATCTTTAAAAACCCAAAGTAGAAACCCTTGCTCAATACATAAATATGTGTAGTCCCTTTTTCCTGCTAAACATTATCAAATAGGTATTTCCTTATCATTGTGAACTTTCATAAATCTCTAAATTGTTAAGGGGTGAATTGTGTTTGCCACCCTTCTCCCAAATTTGTATGTAGAAGTCCTAACTCCCATTACCTCGGCTTGTGACCCTACTTAGAGATGAGGTCTCTGTAGAGGTAGGTCATCAAGTTGGACTGAAGTCATGAGAGTGGTCCCTAACTCATATGATGGGCATCTTTATAAGGAGAGGACGTTTGGAGAGGGAGGCACATAATGGGAGGTGGCCATTTGCAGGTCAAGGAGAGAGGCCTGGATAGCTCGTTTCCTCATCGTTCTCAGAAGGAACCCACCCTGCTGACACTGTTATGTCCAACTTCTAGCCCCCCGAACTCGAGACAGTAAGTTTCTGTTGTTTAAGTCACCCAGTTTGCAGAATTTGGGGCAGCAGCCCTAGTTACCGAATGCACTGATTATGCAGTCTTACGTTATAGAGGTGTTTGGATGAATATTTACTACTTCTCAGGCACTGTGCTGGATGTTGGGAATACTAAGTCAACAAAGTCAAGTTCCCTGCCTTTAAGGTGCTTAGGTTGGTGCACATGGGATGAACCCTGGGGCCATGCTTTGAGCACCACGGGAGCCCAGGGCTGGGCTGAGGGTGAGGGTGGACTTCCCAGGAGAAGTACCATTGGACCTGAGTTTTGAAGGACCAATAGGAGCCTCCTGGTCAACTACTATTCTGTTGTTGACCATTTGTTTGAACATCAATTTCCTGTGGTTTTTGATGATTTCTTTAGAATTGATTCTCAGTAATGCATTACTGAGACAAGAATGTGAACCTTGAAACATCATTTTTAAGGCAGTGTAATATTTTATGAGATGGAAGTTTTCTGGTTTATTGACTCATCCTCATCTTCATTGGATAGAAGTCTCCTGGTTCTGTTTCCAGTGTTTTGCTATTATAAGCAGTGCTGAGGTGTACCTCTTCTTATCTTTTTGCATACATTTTTTTCATAATTGGAAGTATTTCTTTAGTGATAGAGTTAGAAATACTGAATCTAGCACAAATAACGCCCCTTTTATTACAAAATCTTTTATTACAAAATCATAAGCATGTAATTCTGTAACAGCAATATCACACTCAAGCACATCATATGACATTTAAGGTGAAATGGTCAAATTAAAACTATAAATTATTACACCCATATTATTACCCTACTGACCACACTCAGGCAGGCATTACTTCTGCTGGACCCTGTAGAATTATAGTCTTAAAAAGGTCAAATGGTTTTTCAGAAGTGCTGATTTACATCCCCATTGATAATCAAGTGAAATTTATTAACAAATCAATTTGTTTTATTATAGTCTTTTATATCCTTTGGGGTGTTTTAAAACAGTTCAACATTTCCCCCTTTTGAAGATGGAACCTTTCCTAGGAAGTGAAGTGTGGTTTGTTATTTGAGATGGAAGAACCCCTCCTCCTCTGCTGCCTTCCTCGGTCTGAAAGAATCTGTCTAAAGGGCATGAACCATCAGACAGGCTTCCATGCGGGTCTCTAACCGACAGGTTTCTATGTGGGTCTTTAACCGACAACCATGTGCATTGGCCTCTGTTTACGGTCTTAGGTCATTGTCCATCTGTAATATAACTACCCCAAAAGATCAGCCTTCCAAGTGAGCTATTTCTGTCCTATCCCAGGCTTCTCACAGCATGACTCCTGTGCTGCACACTCTGCTACACTCTACATCCCACTTACGTCGGCAGCGTCCACTGTATTAGTGACACGCAGGGTGTTTGGGAACCTGAAGGAGGCCGGTCTGTGGAGCGGGGTTTGCTAGGAAGCACTGGTATTGTTTCCTTTGTGAGGGAAGGGGACATTCCCCTCCTGTCCCTCTTAGTTCTTCTGGCCTATTAGTCAAATTGACCAGAGGCAGATTAAAAGGAGAAAATAACCAAATTTAATTAGGTATATACATTTTTTCCCTAGCATTTAAAAAACACAACAATGCTAAACCTTATTAACCATAAATGAAATACAAAGTAAACAAAAATGAGATTTTTTTTTAAAGCAAGTTCTCAAGGATAAAACAAAAATACAAAAAGACTGATTATGTTGGTAGACAGGTAGGAAAAGGGGCACTCCCATTGGATGTGAGTGGCAGTACAAGTTGGTAAAATATATTTGGAGGGTAATTTATCAGTAATTACCAAAATTTTATACACTCCTATTTTGTGCATTTCCCCTGCTAACTTCAGAAAAATAAGGACGACATTTTATAATGATGTCATTAAGGTGTCGTGGTGGTGGTATCTTCTACCGTGTGAGGGAGCTTGATGAAGCCACATTCAAGTCGGCTTTGCACCCAGAACGGTGCCAGGGGCAGTGTGGGTCAGGGCGAATCTCAGGACTCCTCCCCAGCACAGGCAGAAACGTGGAGCCCGTCGGGGGCCCACCAGGTCCCTGCAGAGGCCTTGGGAGGACACGCCCCCGGCGTCCCTCCTTTCCCCTGCGTCCAGCTCCTAGACCAGCAGTGAGAGCCTGCTCTGTGAAACCCTCATAAAATTCAGCTGGCCATAAAACACGCTGTAAATGTAAGTGCTGTCAGTGGTCCAAGTTGTATCAGCAGCTTTTTGAAAAATGGGGAAAGGAAAAGGAGTTTAAGGGAATGGGCTCCAGGGAGCCAGCCTTGCCATTTCCAAACCACAGTAAATGGGCCATGGGCCTGCGTTTTGCAATTTCAGAAATGCCTGTTGCCAGGACTGTGTGAGCTTTGGGAGAGTGGCCTCATCCCAGGGTCAGTCGGCCTTTCTACATTACACAGATTTCGTGACTTTTAAAATCCATGTTTTCGTTTTATAGTCAGTTTGTTTCGAGCTCTAAAAGTCCTGAGAATTTGTACTCAAGATGGCCTTCTGTCATCAGATGCTAAGGACATCACTGAAGCCCAGCTGGCATCCAGGCAAGGATGGGGTGCTTACCGCTCTAGGCCCTGCAGGGAAGACTAGCCCACTGACTCGCCGGGGCCAGAGCTTTGCATTGCTAGGAAGTTCTCCGTGCTTACGCAGATGCTCTCTCCGTCTGACATGCAAACCTTTGTTCTGCTGTCCCAAGTCCTTAGAATAGATCTGCTCTTTGGACCCTCTTTCTTGTATGGAGGAGGCCACCCTTCACCCACCCTGCCCAAGTCATTCCTCTTTCACAGGACAGGGTTCCTAGAATTTTTGTTCTCCTAGTTCCGCCCTCCTCTGTAGAACAACAGTACGCAGACCATTGATTCCTGCCGTACCCACTCTGCCCTGTCCCTCCTTATTCACATCACCATCTTCCTGATCATGGACCCCGGAATTAGCTCTGTCCGTGTGTTAGTCTTGGGCACCCACGCCACACTATTGTCACGTATTGACTGGAACAGATAAAAACCCCCAGAGCAGTTGTTTGTTGGCCTTAAGTGAAAGGTGGAACATCTATTTTTCTGAAGTCTTTTTTCTGTCAGCACATTTTTCCAACCCGGATCTCATTTGGAATTCTGATTCTGTCCGTCTTATCTAAAGCATTCATCTCTCCCAGCGTGGTATCTTGGTGTCATCGGATAATTTGAAAAGCCTTCCTGCCGACTGCTGCTGTATTTACGTAGGCTCGAGGCTTGAAGAGGATGACAGATCCTTCCTAACGAGTTTGCCAAATGCCTGCTGGTAGCCAGCGGGTTCAAGGCTGGATCTGGGAGATGGGAGGACAAAATGCATGGCCTGGCTGCTCCGAGAGCACCTGCCACTCCGTCAGAGGAGCTTTGGGTTGACCATTGACATGTAAATGGTGAGGGGCCCAGGCTGATCCCCAGCAGACCCTCTATCCCACCGACCACACAAAGGCCTGCCCGAGGGCTTTTGCCTTTGTGAGCCCCTTAGCGTCAGGCTGCGTAAGTAAATCCCCTTATCAGCTGTTGTAAAGCTGTTCTGTTTTGGACTGTGACTGTGGCCTGGGAAGTTCTCCCAGGCACACGCAGTGGGAGTGGTCTCTCTGGAATACACTCTGTCTTGGAGGTAAACATAGGCTCTGTAAAGATTTCTGAAATGGAAAAGAATACAATTAATGATTGTTAATTTGGTTTGATGTGAGGAACAGAATCATGCTTGCCTGCATGTGTGTGCATATATAAGATTTGATGCTGGTGCAGAGCACTTTCCAAATTTTACCTGAACTTTCTGTAGGGTGATTTTATTTTTGGCATTATGTTTTCTGGAGTCCTGTTCTGTCTGTCTGTGTCTGTCTGTCTGTGTCTTTCTGTCTGTCTCTGTCTCTCCCTCCCATCCTCTCTCTGCCCCCCCCCTTTCTATCTCTAACCTTCTTTACCTTCCTGCCTCCTTTTCCTTGTAGTGACGGTAAATTGTGTAACTCATGAAAGAAGTATCACTATGTGCTTTTACAAGTGAGAGGTGAAGGAAAAACTATTCAGCATCAGCAGAATCTTATGAATAAACTGCTGCCGGAGCATGGCTACGCCGAAGTCTCCTCTGAACTCCAGCAGAAGAATCTACGTGTTGTCGGTGTCCTGAATGTAACACGTGACTCGTAAAATTTGTGGTGCTCTGACCACGTGCTTTGGACTGATTTTGTTACAAGTTTTTTAAGAACTAGCAAGAAGTTATTTAAAATAAAAGTTTAGATTTCACATTCAGAATAAATACTAGATTAGAGGAAAATGTTGATTTTTAAAAATTTTGAAGTAAAAGATTTTATTCAGTAAAATAAATAATCCCATGTAGGAGTCACTTCCCTGACTGCCTGTAGAGATGGTGCTTCTGGGAAAACATTTTCTTAATAAAATGCCAAGGGTCCCAGATTTCTCTCCTCCCCTTCTCTGCTCTCTCATAGGAACTCTGCAGTATGAACTCGGTACACAGTGCATCCTGAAGCTCTGAATATTGATTGGTGGTTGTTAGATTGTACCCTTTTTTGCTCTTTTAAAGTAATTATAGTAATAGAATTGTTTTCATACCACAATACCCATAATGAGATTGAAGAAAATAGTTTATACAGTCTCTTAGATCCAGACACCGTAAATCCTATCATTAAGTGTGAAGTCTGTTCTTAATTTCCAAGTGTCTCATGCTCTAATGAGCATAATTAGGGGAGTTTGGCACAGTGGAAAGAACACAAAACTAAGTGTTATGTGTGAGGCATGGGATCCTTCTCTAGCTACCTAGGTGGCTTTGGGCAAGTACTAATTACCTCTTGGGACCTCAGTGATGGACTTGATAAATTGTTTTTCACCGGAGGTGGCGGTATCCCTCCAGGGGCTCTTGGAAATGTTGAGGGGGAACATTTTAAATTGTCCCAGTGTATGGGGGCACAGTGGTTGAGACCCCCAGGTACTAGAAGTGCCACCCTGCCCAGTGAATAATTGGCCCACTCCACATGCCACCGGCATCCCCACTGAGAAACACTGGACCAGAGATCACTAAGGTCCTTCCTTCTCTGCTTCTCTCAAGTTTACAAGTGGGGCACCGAAAACATCTAAAATGATGTTGAACTGTTACACTTAGTGTCCGTGTCTCACTCACATTGAGCATTAAACTCTGTGTTGTTGGGAGTGGAGTCAGACCTGGCAGACCTGGGAATGCTGGGAGAGGACACCCATGGTGTGGCAACTTGGGTTCGGAGCTGTATTGCTGGGGGAGTTCTGGCTCTGAGTGCAGAAACGTGCTGATGGTGTTTCAAGAGCAGGTGCAGAGCTGGGTCTGGGTGTTTGGTTGGCTTTGGATTTTTCTTCATGCCCTCCTTTCATCAGGGGAAGAAGTGGGTGTATTGTGGCCCCAGCCTGCACTTTTCCACGGTAAAAACGTCAGCTGTCCGGCGGCTGTCTCATCGCACTGCCCTGCTGCTGGGGCCTGTCGCGTCTGTGGGGAAGTGAGGGTCATCGTGCAGGCAGGTGCTGCCCTACAGATCCACCACTTGTTGTCACAGGCCAGAGCAGAGGCCTGACGGGGGAGGTGGGCAGGGAGTTGGGCCGGAGTAAAGATTCTGGGGAGTGAGTCCGAATTCTTAAATCATTTGATTGAATTGCTTTTCTCTTGGACTGTGAAGTGCTATTTAATCAAAGTCCCACAGGAAGGCTTCCCTCAGGATCAACCTTTGGTAGAAAGCAATAGAAAGGTGAGTTATTAAATCTCACCAGAAATTTTCTGTGATGTTGTACAATCTGCATCTCTTAGTAACAGTAGTGTAAGATTACCTAGGACATAGTTTTTAATTGATGTGTTGTTTTCAATGACAGAAATCATTTATTTAAGTAGAGAAAACTTGGATGATTAAGAAAAAGTACCACCAGGAATACTACATTTTGATATATATCCTGCCAGTTTTACAGATTTTGCAGCAGTGAGGTTATGGTGTATGATGTTTTATAACCTGCTCTGTTCACATCACACTATGTCATGGACATGTTTTTATAACATGGATATTACAGAATTTTACATGACTACTGGTGACCCATCGAGAGTACAGGGCCGAAGAGCACACACCCCAGCATCAGACTCTGGGGTTTATACTTCAGCCCTGCCTCTTATTAGCTGGGAAAACTATTTAATTTTTTTGTGACGTGGTCTGCTCTTCTGTAAAATGGGGAGAATAATAGTAGTACTCACTACATTGGGGTGCTTGGAGAATTAAATGAGGTAATAGATGGCGAGTGCTTAGAACAGAGCCTTGCCTAAAGTAAGCACTCAGTACCTGTGAGACACCACCCTGGCAGCTGCTGCATCGTTACATGACTGTGCCATCTCTGCTGACCAGTCCCCTGGTGTTAGACAGTCTTGCAGCTGGATCCAGAGTTAATTACTTTTCGATCAGTTCCTAAAAGTGGAATTTCTGGGTCAAAGAGCAAACAACAATTTGAGGCTTTGAGTATTTATTGCTGAATTTCCTTCCAGGAAGCTTGTCTCAGTATTCACTTCTACCAACTTCTCAGCTGAATGAAAAGAAATTCAGCGTGGTTTCCTAATGTCCCATGTGCTTTGAGACCTCCTCTTTCCAATAATTAAGACTATAAACTCATTTATTTTTTTAAAAAAACTTTATTTATTTATTTTTGGAGAGAGGGAAAGGGAAGGAGGAGAGAGAGAAACATCAATGTGTGGTTGCCTCTCGCGTGCCCCTCTCTAGGGACCTGGCCCACAACCCAGGCATGTGCCCTAGACTAGGAATTTAACTGGCTACCCTCTGGTTTGCAGGCCAGCACTCAGTCCACTGAGCTACACCAGCCAGGGCTATAAACTCATTTAATATTGCTCTAGATCAAGCATAATTAAGAAAATCAATTAGCCACAGACAAATTCAGTAAAGCATTCCATAGTGGATCACCTGCCACTTGGTATTTTCTATGCTCCAGCTTCTTTCCATTGGTTGACAACTGTGCATGCATGAGAAGATATGAATGTGCAACCCATAATGCTCTCTGTCCCCCAGCTCCATTTAACTTCTAGACATACTGGGAAGAAAAAAATCACCTTCAGTAGCAAGATAAGAAATGTACCCGAAATTAGCAATATACTTTGTAAAACATTAAGCCAGTCCCTTTATCCTGCAATATGTACAAATTACTTATTTCACTGCATTTTTACATTTAACATGAAGAAGTTGTTGCGAGTTGGTATTTACAAAGGCGGGATCCATAGCGTACCCTTTGCTACCTGACTTGGCTGTGAGTGCTGTGGCCCAGGTGCCTTGTTGTGTACAACTTAGCCCCCTGCTCGGTTTAGATGGCCAAGACCCTCTGTACAGCCGGCCACGGCCCCGCTTGGCCTTCGCGTGTATTGGTGCAGTGCTGTCAGGTGACGGCTGCTTCTGTTTTGTTCTCAGCAGCCCACCCCGCTCCATTCGATTACAAACATGAATGCCGACATGGACACTCAAACCGTACGACCTACCACGGTTATGAGGGAGACGTCCTGATGATTCCAAATTTGCTCAGTTTAGATTCTCCTTGAGAACACAAAACGTGAAAGTTCTCATTGAGAATTCTCAGATCTCTGAAAATACATCTTAGGACCCCAGAACTCTGCTTGGGAAGGACTGGCGTGGTTTATAGACACTGTCCAAGGTACTTTTTGATCATTATCGGCCTTCTAAAAAGAAATGTACGTTATCTTTTTATAATTTCTTTGGGTTGAATATGTGTTTCATTTTTGCTCAGGAACAGTGGCTCTCAAACTGTAGATTGTGACCCACTGCAAGAAATGCATTTTATATAGTAAGCCAGGATGTGCATATGCAAATAAAAATACACACGCAAGTGAAACAAGTGTTTCTCAGAGTACATGCAGTGCACTGACATCTTCTCCTCTACTCTGTTTTGTTCTTTAAAATGTTACTTGTGACCCACTAACCTATTTCATGACCCACACATGGGCCACGACTGCAGTTTGGAAACTGCGCTCCAGGGGTGGTTTGTTGTTGAGTGTGAGCTGACCGGCAGCCCGGCGGGGGCTTGCATCCCTTTTCACCAGAGAAGCATATCGCCCTGCTCTTGGTGCCGGGTCCAGGGCAGGCTGCCCGTGCCCAGGGCACTGCCTCTGGAGTGGTCCCAGCTCCGTGGGGCTGGGCAGGACGTGGAGGCGGAGTCCCTTGTGTTGGCTGCCTGCGCACTTCAGCGGCTCTGCGTTGAGAACTTCCATCCTTCCCTGGACCGGCTGCTGCTGCTGAAAGCTCTGCCTGAGAGCGGGGGTTTAAACAAAGACAGTAATTCACTTTGAGGGCCCCTGAATCATGTCTTTGTCTCTGTTCTTGACAGAACAGAGGGAAGTTGTTCATTATTGAGGATGCCAGCTGCGCATGGATTGATATATCTGCAGCCAGGGCTGGCTCGCTTTCAAGTAGGTAGAGAGCTGGAAGCCTGTGTGTTTTGAAGAAGTCCAGAAAAGATTTTCTTTAAAATACCTACTCATTCCCCTGTGCCTAAAATTATATAATTAGAAGTTCATCCTTTTAACTCCTTTAAGTTTTTTGTCTCCCAGAATTCCTGATCAGTATAGAAATATCCCTAGGAAAGAGAATGCCTTAGGAGTGTATCAGAGAACATTTAATGGGGACTCGGACTGCCACCAAGGACATGGGGTAGGGCTGCAGGAAGGGGCACAGGTAGTCTAGGGGTCTGTGGACAGGAATGGAGGGTGTTTCTGTGTCTAAGGGAAATTTGACAGCTATTTGAAATTTTAGAGTTCTCTAAATATTTCAGTGAGGATTTTATGAAGACCTGGTGGCTGGCGGCGGAATTGAGTAGGGCTTAGAAATGAGGGGACTAACGTCCACCCAAGGTGGCCAGAACTCTTAGGGTCTTCTCAGGGGTTAGGTGGGTGTGTGTTTTGTTTAACGAGTGCTTTCCCTGCAGGCAACACGACTAAAACACACTACCCAAGGGTCACATTTTATTTTGCCCAGTGCCTTCCAAGCACCTTGCCCTGATTCAGGCACCTTTCCTCAGTCTTAGCTTTCTGATGGGTCAGATCACTACATTCGCTTGCATGCCGGTTTGTTTTGTCAGCTGCTGGTTATCATAGAGTTTACAGCTGAAAAAGGCCTTGGCGATCACATGGGTCAGTGTTTTTCTGTGGTTATCACCTCATTACTGGGTCATTAAATCAGCTTCATGGGTGTTACTGAGAGAGACTGTGGGTTGAATGGGTGAGAACGCTGTAAATGTTTATCTTCTCTACCGAGCATTGTGCCGGACACAGCTATGAGATTCTTCCTAGTGAGTAGCAATATGCATAACAGGTTTCATGTGATGCAGATATAGTCATTCTTCCTTTGACAAATTTCAGTTGTTAATTGAGCACTGGGTGTTTCTAGGCTCCGTGGTAGGGGGCACAAAGGTGAGCAAGCGTGGACGTGCCCTCAGAGATGCTCAGTGGGGGATTTGGGCACAAAAGATCGTTGTGACAGTGTGGTGGCTGCAGTGATGAGGAGTTGTGATACTTCCTCCTTACCCTGATGAGCTCGCGCTCTGGAAGACCTGTGCTGGAAAAGCACTGGGCCCTGGCTGGGCGGCTCAGTTGGTTGGAGTGTCATCCTGCACACCAAAAGGTTGCAGGTTCGAATCTTGGTCAGAGCACATACCTGGATTGTGGGTTCAGTCCCCAGTCAGGGCATGTGCAAGAGGCAACTGATCGATGTTTTTCTGTCTCTCTCTAAAAATCAATAAAAAAACATATCCTCAGGTGAGGATTAAAAAAAGAAAGAAAAAAAAAGCCCTGGGCTGGCTGATTTGATTCTCTGTCCGTCCTGTCCCCCCACCCCCAACAGCTGACTGGAAGTTCAGGGTGTGTCCATGAGAGGATGGAAAGCTGTCCTCCGAAGTTCGGGCAACAGGACCGGGGAAGGGGTCTTGGTGAGTGGCGGTAGCTCCGCATGGCCTCTGTAGTGGGGTGAACAGTAGCCCCACAAAAAAGGCATGTCCATGTCCTAAATCCTGGAACCTGTGAACTTGCCCTTATTTGGAAAAAGGGTCTTTGCAGATGTGATTAAGTGAAAGGTTTTGGGATGAGATGACCCTGGCTTATCTGGGTGAGCCCTAACTCTGATGGCAAGTGTTCTGTAAGAGTGAGGCAGTGGGAGATGTGAGCCAGACAGAACAAAGGAGGCCAGGTGACCAGGGAGGCAGAGATTGGATGATGTGGCCACACGTCAAGGATGCCGCAGCCACCAGAAGCCGGAAGGGGCAAGGGAAGGGTTCTCCACAGAAGCTGGCTGAGAGCTCAGCCCGGCCAACATCTTGGTCTTGCACTCTAGTCCCAGAACTGTGAGAGAATAAACTTCTATTTCAGGCCACCAAGTTTGTCAGTACTTTGTTATGGCAGCCCCTATCAGGAACAGTTTCGACAGTCAGGAACTCCAGTACCCGGGGCGGGGCGCTTCCTGGAGGTGCCTACAGGGGCTGCAGGCAAAGCCTTGTTCAGGGGGAGAGCCGCTAGCAATGTGGCCGGAGCTCAGATTTTGTGAAAGGGAGTAACAGGAGATAGGACTGGAAAGCTTGTATCTGACTCCTTGCCTTTGTGGTGGTTTGAGCAAGTCCTTGTTTATAAAGGATCATCTGATAGTTCACCGTACTGCCTCCTCTTAGCGCCCGTGACCAGGCACATGATGTAGGATGAGGTCTGTTTGTAGCTCGGGCAGCTGCGCTCTTGTGTGAGCACGTGAAGCGTGGAAATGTTCTTCTTCCTTTTTTTTTTAATTGTATTTATTGAGGTGGTTTTTGATTGTTACCCGCTGGAAAGAGCAGCACATACCCTACTAGAGGGTGGCTTTAGTCACTCGCCACATCTTGTTTTTGAACTTGTATTTCTTACTGAATTTTCCTAAACAGATTTAATTTCCGTGGCATTTTGTGTCCTTGAAATGATCATTAAATATAAAATTATTCCTGTAACGTGTAGGACCCATCTTTACACCAGGTGAAGAAACTAGTCTGTGCTGCTTTCAGAGATTCACGAGTTTGCATTCAGAACAGACCCTCCCACATCATGTCTTTCTTATGGAAGAACTGGACATTGGATACCTTTTTATTTTCTTCAATGAGACAGAATTTAGGAGTGAGTACATTTGGGGACCTAATTACATTTTATTTCTTTGGGTTGGAAATAGCAGCTAACAGCCTTGCGTTTACTCAGCTGTCTGACCTGCATCCATGTCTTCTTGTATCTTCACTCTCCCCCATCCCCAAATCTCAGGTATCCCCATGTTTTATGGTTTTTAATGATTCGTTTTTATTATAAAAATAATTCAAGCTTATTGTCAAATGGGTGGCTCCTTAATACTTTAACTGGCTACAGAACCCATGTCTCACTTTGCTGTGGGTTGAAGTTTTGTGTTCCCTGCCCCCCAATTCCTGGGCTGTGCCCAATGACAGTGTTGGAGGTGGGGCCTTAGGGAGCTGATTAGGTCGCGAGGGTGGAGCCCTCCCGAGTGGGATAACTGCACTTATATAAAAGTGCGTGATGCAAACAAAGCTCCCTGCCCCGTCCCCAGTGTGAGGACCCAGTGAAAAGGCCCCATCTGTGAACCTGCCTTGATGTCTTCACCAGGCATGGGATCTGCTGCCTCGATCTTGGTTCCAGGACTGTGAGGAATGAAGTCCTGTTGCTCATAAGCTCCCCAGTCTATGGTGTTTTGTTATAGCAGCCTGAAGAGGTTAGGACATACGTCTATCCCTGTATCAACTTTCCTGCAACTCCGGTAACAGATTGCCACAGACTGGATGACAACAACAGAAATTCATTCTCTCTCAGATCTGAAGACCAAAGTCCAAAACCAAGGTGTCGTCCAGTCGAGCTCTGTCCAGACGCCACGGGGAGAGCCAGTTGGTTCCTCGAGTCTCACCACTTCTGGTGGTTGCAGGTGTTTCTTGGCTTGAGGCCACATCACCCTGATGTTTGCCTTTGTCCTCCCATTGCTGTTTCCTGGTCTGTGTGTGTCTGTGTCCCCAAACTTCCTCGGCCTCTCCTATAAAGACTCGTGTGAATGCCTTTGGGGCCCAGCAAAGTAGTGTTGACTCTTTTACCATATGAAGGAACATAGGTTCCGGGCACTAGGACAGGGACATAACGTCATGGAGCCACCATTTATCCCACTGTCGTTAAAGAAAAAATTATCTACACTTGTTACAATGGTAAGGAAGGCTTTATTCAGGACGGTTGTGATGGGTGTCAAGATTATTGCAGGAGGGGAGAGAACCCGGGTCCGTACCCTAACACAGTGAGATCAGCAGGGAGTTATAGCCAAGGAGTAGGTGGGGGTGGGGGAGGAAAATTACTCAAAGGAGACATTAAGGTAGGCAGGGGGAGTTCTTGCTAAATTAACAGGATCCTTCCTAAAAGCAGGCCAGGGTGATGAGATATTACCTAGAGAATGGTGAGGGATGAGGAACTTTTTATTGACTGACTTTAGAGAGAGAGAGAGAAACATCAATTTGTTGATCCACGTATTTTTTCATTCATTGGTTGATCCTTGTCTGTGCCCTGACGGGGATCAAGCCCTCAACCTTGGTGCACTGGGAGGATGTTCTAACCTACGGAGCTACCCACCCAGGGCGGGTCAAGGAATTTCATCAGATAATGAGGGTGATCAGATATCAAGGTGGGAGGGAGTATTCTCTCTGAATTGACTTTAGCAGGATTCGTACTAAAACTGCAGGCCAGCGTACATTTAGTCAAGGAGAGGGTCCTCGTCACAGTCCCCTATGCAGTGGTTTAGACTGAGAAAGAAAAACTCAGGTCACGAACAACCAGGCTTGTGCCGGCGAGGGAACTTCGGAACTCCACGCAGCACCTGCCTCGTTGGAAGAATGGCTCCGTGCAGTGCTCTCTCCTCTCCTGCGGTCACTCTCCCTGGCCTCTCCAGACCGCCCTAGCAGTGTGGACATGCCACCTTCATTACAGCATCTGTTCACAGGCCGCCGTGGTCCCCAGCTCCCTGTTTATAAACCAGCACCTGCCTCTGCCTGAATGTTATTTCTACAGGGATGACCAAACACCCATGAGGGCTGATGTTAGGAAACTCATTGCATCATCAGAGAGAATTTTAGATAAATTATCATGTGGGAAGAGGAAGTTGATTGCTTGTTTTTGGGCCCAGATTGGAAACATTTGGTGACTGATAAGAAGCCCCATGGCCATTCTAAAGACCTGATTTGGCATGAACCCCGTGGCTGAGGGGGGTGAAGCTAGGCATCTGTGGAAAGAGGGTGTGGGGCGATTTCTTCCATAGCAAGGGAGGGGAGGTCTACCTCGAACCCCAACCGACCTGGTGTCCTCTAGGTAGGACCGGGTCTGAATCAAGTCCAGACCTGTTGTTGGACTCACTTCTGAGAAGGCAGGTGCTGGTCTCTATCCTGGCCCAGGCCCGGACGGGTGGTAGGTAAATGGAATCCGCTCCACAAGCCTGTGAGCAGCCCCCACTGCCGCTTCAGGGAGTGAGAGGCTCGGCTTTCAGAGTGCTTTCCGGTGTAGGCGTACCCAGGGATTGTGGGTTCAGTTGGTTCCAGACCACCGCAATAAAGTGAATATCACAATAAAGCAAATTACACTGTTTTCCGCTTCCCAGGGCACATAAAAGTTATGTTTACACTTCACTGTAGTCAATTAAGTGTGCAGTAGCACGGTCTAAAAAAATAATGAGTGCACCTTTATTTAAAACTTTATTGCTACTTTGTTGCTAAGAACTGGTAATCATCTAAACCTTCAGTGAATTACAGTCGTTTTGTGGGTGGAGGGTCTGGCCTGAGTGTTGAGGGCTGCTGGCTGGTCAGGGTGGTGGCTGCTGACGGTCGGGGTGACTGCGACGACAAGTTCTGAAAACCCGACAAGTGGAGTTTGCCGCATGGGCAGACTCTCCCTTTCATGAACGCGCTCTGCAGCATGTGATGCTGTGGATAGCAGCACTTTACCCAGAGTAGGAACTTCTTTCAGAATTGCGGCTGGTCCTTTGTCAGTTACGTTTATGTAACAGTCTAAATTCTTTGTTGCCATTTCAACCGTCTTGGCAGCATCTTCACCACGAGTAGGTTTCATGTGAAGAAGCGGCTTTCTTGGCTCAGAAGAAGCAACATCTCATTGTTAGGTTTTATGATGAGATTGCAGTGATGCGGTCGTTTTCGGGCCCCATTTCTGATTCTAGTTTTCTTGCTGTTTCTACTGCCTCTGCAGTTGCTTTCTCCACTGAATCTTGAATGTCTCAATGTCATTCATGAGGGTCGGAATCAGCTTCTTCCAAATGCCTGTTAATGTTGATATATTTTTTTAAAGATTTTATTTATTTATTTTTAGAGATAGGGAAAGGGAGGGAGAAAGAGAGGGAAACATCAATGTGTGGTTGCCTCTCACGTGCCCCGCACTGGGGACCCGGCCTGCAACCCAGGCTTGTGCCCTGACTGGGAATCGAACCAGAGTCCTTTCGTGCACAGGCCAGCCCTCAACCCACTGAGCTACACCAGCCAGGGTGAATCATGCATGTTCTTAATGATATCCAGAATGGTGATCCTTTCCAGAAGGGTTTCGGTTTACTTTGCCCAGGTCCATCAGAGGAATCACTGTCTGTGGCAGCTATAGCCTCATGAAATGTTCTTTTTAAGTAGTAAGACTTGAAAGGGGAACTTGCGCCTTGATCCATGGGGTGCAGAATGAATGTTGGGTTAGCAGGCTTGAAAGCAACATTAATCCCATTGAACACCTTCATCAGAGCTTGTCGGTGACCAAATTCATTGTCAGTGAGCAGTAATATTTGGAAGGGAATCTTCTTTTTTGAACAGTAGGTCTCAGCAGTGAGTTCAGAACATGGAGTCCACCACGCTGCAGGCAGAGGCGCTGTCACCCAGGCTGTACCGTCCCGCTCACAGAGCCCCGGCAGAGTCGATTTGGCACAAGTCTTCAGGGCCCTGGGCTTTCCGGTTTTAACCTAAAGTCGCCAGCCGCATTAGCCCCTAACAAGAGATTTGACTTCCAGCCAGGCGCTGACGCCTCCTCTCTGGCTGTGAAAGTCCTAGATGGCATCTTCTTCCGATATAACGCTGCTTCATCTGCGTGGAAAAGCTGACGTGTCGTGTAGCCACCGTCATCAGTGGTCTTTGCCACGTCTTCTGGGTAACTTGGTGTAGCTTCCGCACCAGCACTTGCTCCTTCACCTTGCACTTGTGTGTTGTGAAGGCAGCCTCTTCACTTAAACCTGGTGAACCAACCTCTGCTGGCTTCAGTTTCCTTCTGCAGCTTCCTCACCTCTCTCAGCCTTCACAGAATTGAGAGAGTTAGGGCCGTGCTCTGGATTAGGCTCTGGCTTGAGGGAATATTGTGCCTGCTTTGATCTTCTATCCAGACTGCTAGAATCGTCTCCATGTCAGCAATGAGGCTGTTTTGCTTTCTTACCATCCTTGTCTTCCCTTGTCTCCATTTGGAATTAGCACTTTTAATGTTTTTCAGGAACTTCTCCTTTGCCTTCACAATTTGGCTATTTGATGCAAGAGGCCCAGCTTTCAGCCTCCCTCAGCTTTTGACATGCCTTTCTCACTGAGCGTGATGATTTTCAGCTTTTGATTGAAAGTGAGAGACGTGCAGTTCTTCCTGTCACTTGAACACTTACACAGGGCGTCCGACTCCTTTTCACTGGGGGCCACATCAGCCTCGCGGGTGCCTTCAAAGGGCCGAATGTCATTTTAGGACTGTGTAAACGTAACTACTCCTTAACTAGGGGCAGGGAGCTCAGCACTGCCGCCGGGTAGAAACAAGGTGCCGGGCGGGATAAAACAGGGTGGAGGGCTGGATTCGGCCTGTGGGTCCGTGTTTGCCACCTGTGACTTCGAGTCTGTTGTAGGGTTATTACGTGGCCTGATTTCCATATTGTTGAGTCTCAGGGAACAGGGAGGCCTGAGGGGAGGAAGGGAGATGGAGGAATGGTGGTCAGTGGAGCAGCCAGAGCTCACTCAACACTTAGCAGTGAAGTTCATTGTCCACACGGGACGGTTCATGATGCCCCAAAGTACTGCAGCAGCGGTGGCATCAAAGATCAGTGATCACGGGTCACCTAACACAGACAGCAAGGAGGAAGTGGGGAATATGCTAAGAGTCACCAACACATGACAGACACAAAGTGAGCAAATGGTGTTGGGGAAACAGCGCCGACGGACCTCCTCGGCACAGGGCTGCCGCAGAGCCTGCCGTGCGTGAACGTGCGGGGTCTGCTCAGCGCAACAAGGTGAGGCGCTCTAGGGCGCGGTGAGCCTGGGCGCCTCTACAGGCTTGTTTCTCTGCCTCGGGATGAAAGAGGTGCTTTTCACTGTCGGGTGGAAGCTCTCGGAGAGCCTTGCAGGAACTCGGGGCTCCACTTTTACTGCACCAGCCCTGTGCTGCTGCGTGTCATGTGGGGCACGTTTTCTTCATCTCCTTCAACCTTGTCAACCACCGGAGAGTTGGGGGGCTTCTTTCTGTGTTTCAAGTGAGGAAACTGAGGCTCAAAACATTTCTGAATTGCCTGGGTTTTCACGTCTAGTGATTTTCACTGTTGGGGGCAGGACGGGAAACCAGGGCTGCCGACTCCAGGCCCGTGGGCAGGCTCCACAGCCAACCCCACAAGTCCCAGGAAAGAAGGGGAAGAATCCTGGAGCTGACCAGTGGTCACCTGCAGGTCTTTAGGAGAGGGCAGCAGGCCTGTTGAAAATGAAAGCTGTGTGATGGTACTTCTCCAGGTCTCAGGAACACTGACCAAAGGGGTTAGCAAACTTTCATTTTTTTTAAGTACTTAGCAGTTTCAAGACAATATTGAAACAATAGCACAGGATCCTGTGTGTGCAGGAGTGTGGGGCCACGTGGGCACATAGAAGGTGTGGTGGTCTCGGAGGCGAAGGGCTGTCGGGCGGCTGAGTAAATCACCAGCCAGGACCACGTTAGCAACAAGCCGGCCGGACGCTAACTGAAGTCGCTGGGTAAACTCGCAGATGTGGGCCGATGTGAGCAGATTTGGTGCCATCTGGGGCCAGACCCGGGAACAGACTTGTATGGAATTTCAAGGTGTGACCGTTTGTACGGTCCACAAGTAAATGGTTTGCCCCCATATGTGAGTGTAAACACTAGTAGTTATTGTTTAATAGAAAATATTAATGAGAAATTAAAGTCGTTTTACTTTGTATTTAGCGGCAGACAAAGCTTCTACCCCCCACACAATGTCCCCTGCTCCAGATGACTTTGCAACTTTCTTTATTCTATTTTGGTGTAAATTCTAACTTGTCAGAGATGTTTCCTGTTACAAAAGAAAATGAAATTTCAAATTAATTTTCCTTAGTAGGCAGATTTAATCCGAGGTGATTTTGAAAGGGTAAGATTCTCCTGAAAGTTTAAAAAACAAAAGTTACTTTGTTGCTGGCGCTCGTGGCTAATTTAGGACATTTAAAATTGAATTTGAAACTTTAAATTACTTTTGATGGTTGATTTGACACACCTGTAACAGAGTGAAACGCTCAGCCCCCCAGTCCCTTTGTTCAAGCCTGCTCTGTTCCCGTGACCGCCAGGTTGGTAGCTGCTCCTCAGTCTTGCATACAGACATGCTAATCATGACAGAAACTGAGCTTGCGGCTTGAGTATTACAAAAATTCTGGTCCCTTACCAGGAAGTGCCTCACCCAAGGAATTGAAGTATGTACTGTTTGTCAAGGATTTGCAGGAATCTCCTGCCTAGACTGACATCGAACTAGCACAGTCTTCTTCTGACTCCGCCTGGTGCCCAGATGCCAATCAGTCTCCCATTTTCCCTTCCCTTGATGTCAAAGAATCCTGAACTCTGTACTTTCTTGATGGTTTAAGATGGGAAACCTGTTGGTGCCTTCTTGATCAACAAACCTTCTCTTACTTCAAGCTCCGATGTTATGAGGTTTGGCCTTTTGAAATGTCAGGCACGCAGACTTTGGACTGGCAACATACCTTGTTTTTAATCTGTCTCCTCCTTTGTGACTTTTATGGAGGGACCGAATGACCGCCCCCTTGCCTTGGTGAGTTCCTGGTTCCTGGTGAGTTCTCGCACTCCAAAGGCAGTGGACTCACTGCTTCAGCTGCACCAGACATAGGCCTTTGTTTACTTTTTTCTTTTTCTATGTCTAATTTCAGGTTTGTAGGGAGATTACAAGAGTTGGTATCTATAACCAGATGCTGCTTTTCTGTGATGATAGAGAATCATTGAGATCACCAGATCCTATCCTTTCGTTAAAATTGTTAAAAATTTCGTAATACTTCTGTAAGTCTTGTCTTCCTAGGTGTAGTGCTAACGAGTAATAGCGGATCTCTCTCTCTCTCTCTCTGTGTTCAGAGCTGTTTTTAAACTGCCTTTATTGAGATACAATTTCTGTACCATTGAATGCGTCCATTGTAAGTGTGCAGATTGGTGATGTTTTAGTAACTTACACAGTTGTTCAGCTGTCACCACCACTAGTTTTGGCACAAGCGCATCACCCCACAAAGTGCGCTCGTGCCCGTCTGCACTTGGTCTCCACCCTACTCGCTCCAGGCGGCTGTCAATCTTCTTTTTGCCTCTGTGTATTTGTCTTTTTAAAAAAGATTTTATGTATTTGTTTTTAGAGAGAGGGGAAGGGAGGGAGAAACAGAAGGAGAGAGACATCAGTGTGTGGTTGCCTCTCATGAGGCCCCCACTAGGGACCTGGCCCACAGCCCGGGCATGTGCCCTGACTGGGAATCGAACTGGTGACCCTTTGGTTCAGTCTGCGCTTAGTCCACTGAGCTACCCCAGCCAGGGCAGTAGCTAAATATTTTTAGAAAATGTGGGACTTTAGCTAAAGCAGAAGATGAGAGCTAAATATCCACTTAACTAGGATAGAACGGTCCTACTCTATTTGAGGCACCACATGTGGCAGTTCAGGATGCAGTGATATATAAGTCCTGTGTGGCTACTCGCTCTGCAATGTGTACTTATAATTTTAATTTAAACACTAGTCCGTGTGGATAATAAATTTCCCTTCTAATTTTGTAGTCTCGTGTTTATTTTGCTTTTATGCTAAAAGCCAAGATTGGTGTTTTTGTTTTTGTTTTTTTTGAAGAGGAGAGGTGTTTATAGAGAATGGTATGAAGTCTTCTGTTAACACCTGTTATGCAGACAGGTAAAAGCAAATAATTTCAAATTGCTGGTCTAAAGTGGTGACCAAGGTGCGATACTATTCGGTTATTGTTTCTGTTGATTTGGGAGCCCAGCGGGCTGCAGGTTAGATGGATTCTTATTTGTGTTAGAGTAAGCAAGGAGAGATAAACTGCTGTGTAGCGGTGCTTCTGCATAGACTGTTTTTCATGTTTTCAGAATTCCTGAATATAAAATAGCAGCCAGCCTCTTTGTGGGATGTGGACACAATTGGGTGAAGATTCCTGGGAGACCCTTGAGCTGGGCTCTCTCAACACCCAGTCCTAACCACTGTCTCCCTTGCCTTCCTTACTGGAGACACTGGAAGTCGGCCCGCCAGGGGTGGGCACGTGATGCACTTTGACCAATGAGATTCACCACAAGACTGCTGTCTTCCTGAATGAAAAGGCAAATCTAAGGTGGAATGGCTCTTTGTCTTTCCTGTCTGGAACCTGGATGTGACAGCTGGAGAGAGAACGATGGTTTTGAAATCATAAGCAAACTGAGGATAAAAGCCAACACACTAAGGGATGGCGAAGTATAAAAATGAAAGGAGTCTGGGTGTCTGAGGGTAGTATTGAACTGCTGCCTTCCTCGGGGGCTTCTTCAGAGTGGGGAAAAACGGTCTCCTGTGTAGTAAAGCCGGGTTTGTCTGTTGTTTGTTATTGCAGCTGAATGCACTCTTCTTCATCAATACTTGTATGTTTGTAGTTTTTATTTTTGCCACCTCAGAATATCTGTACACCGGATGCCATTCTAGTTTGATCATGGACTTGGGATATTTTAAGCATGGAAAGTCCTAGACTTTATCTCAAGCAGTGGTTCTCAGCCAGGGGTGGAGGTCACAGTGTCAGGTTGGGGACAGTCCCACAGAAACACAACTGTTCCTGTTCACAGTGCCAGTAGTGCCCGGTAAGAAGCACAGATGTGACCTACTTCCCTGTTTAGGCCTAGACGGGGGGAGCAAAACACCCAGGGCTCAGGGGGCCCTGCCCCATCGATTTGGACAATCCAGAGGAAATCGCCAAGGCCCCCTTCCCATGCCTCTTAGTTTCACCTGGCCTTCCTTTCACCTTTGTTACTGTGCCCTCCTTGATTCCTCAAGCCTCCAGCATCAAGGCTGCATCCCAGACAGAAGTCACATAAAGGCACTGCCAACAGAGAGTAAAGGGAAAGCGTGAAAGCCCTCCAGCTTCTGCAAACCACACTGAAAAGTCTGTGAGGCCTCTGGGCTTAGGTCCTTCACTGTCTCCTGGATTTCATCCCCTCCCAGTTTGTGGATGTGTGAGAGAGGTTGTTGGTCACCTTTTCTGCCCCTAGTGGCCCTTTAGTTTTGCTTTAGCTGATGGCCTTGATGTTTCCAGAGGCTAGAAGCCTAGGCCCCTCTCACTGGAGAGAGCTTCTGGTCCCTTGAGGAGCAGCCCAGGAGCTGAGCTCTAGGGTTCCCACGCCTGCATCCCAGGAGACACAGTCAGGTGCCGCTCTCCTGTTTTCCTTCCTTGTTACAGCAGAGGTAGGGTCACAAGGCCAGAGGCCAGGGACCTCTTGCCCTGCAGTGTCCAGGATAGAAATGCTACCCTGAAGTTCCTGGCATCAAAAAGTAGAAATGGGATATATCATGGTTAGAAAAATGCATCAACTTGCAAAATTTTCACCTGGCAGTCCTACGATTAACAACATCATGAGATACTTTTTCAATAAGAAAAAATGCATTGCAAATGAAGAGTAACTGGAATGGAAGAAGTCCTGGCTCTCTCATGGGTGCGTCTTCCCCTGTGAGCCACTGAATTCTGAGTGTTTTCCCTGGCGGCAGGGGTAAGAGCATAACAAGCACATCTTGGGGCCCACCTGGAGATTAAAGGGGATATAGGATGGAAATGGCAAATGGCTAAACCCAGGTTAATTAGTGTCCTCGTTGGAGCAACGATGCTCTTAATGGCTTTGAGCATTAGTAATGGACAAGGTCGTGAAGCAGGGCTGTGGGTCATGGTTTAGGTTTCTGTTGATCCTTGTATTTTAATGTATTATGTCCAACTGAATTTACTTCGGGCCAAGACTGTGGGATGACTAGGTAATAAAGATAATAGGGGTGCACATAGCAAAGCCAGAAGAAGACACTGTACCCAGCCTCGTAGTCATAATTCTTCCAGCCCAGAAGAGCACAGCTTTTCCTATATCTGAGAGACATGTCGGTTGGAATGTGCACCCAGGTGGAGCTTGCAGCTGAGGTCAGTTCTTAGGAGTAGTGTCCACCCCCCACCCGCCCCCCGCCCCGCATCATAACTGAAGAGCACATCATCATCCGAATGCTTCTTACTGAGGTTGACTTCTCTTTACATGGTACCTAAATCCTACCTACAGAACCAAGACTTGGACTTGTCTGATTGTTTTCCTAATGGAAGCACCAGACTGGTTAAGTGTGTCCAGTGTTTGCCCTGTAAGGAGCTCATAACCTACAAAAACAAATGCTTTTTTTCAGCTAGAAGTCTGTGTCTCCTTCCCTCCATAGCTTAAGCACCAGTCAGTGAGACTCCATCACATTTGCATTCCAAAGGGAAATGTCTTCTTGGAAAATACCATACACCACAGCATCAGATTGAGTTGCTTGAAACTTTTTAAGCTAACTTAAACCTCCTTCAGAAACACATTCCTTTGAAGAGCTCAGCAGGACTCCCAGCCACGAGAATGAGAAGGTTCCACTTTTTTTCAGAGCAAGGCATTGACACCCTTGTCACTAACCCACAAGGCATCTCTGGAAGGAAACAAAACAGAACACAATGCCTGTGGACTGTGCATCCTGCAGTATCTTTGCATTAAAGAAAAGTACTTATTTCAGTGACTTGGGGAGGGGCCATGGGGAGACATCCGTTTGGAGAGGCTTGAAGGATGTTTCTCACCCTGGAGTGAGTGGGCAGTGAGGATTTGCATATTTAGCACCGTGACTAAGATTCTTCTTCTTTTATTCGTTTCCCACTGAAAAAGTTTCGTGCTACTAGGGTCTTCAGTGGTGATGGGTGTTCAATAGAAGGGAGTCATCTTGAAAAACCGAGTGAAGCCATGCATTGAGTGGTGCAGGTGGCATTATGCCCCCTCTATCACCAACGTGCAGGGTCCTCCTCTTCAGATGGGTCTGCGTCCGTTTCTCTGCTGCCTTCAGGGTTTCCAGCTGGAAGTCCTCATTAGCAGCCGCCGTGCACAATTAGCACTGTAACTAGGTCCCGCGTTCTCGTAGCATTAAATCACACTTGCCCAGAATTTCTTTTTATCCCGCTTCTCTCCTGCTTATTAGCTGTTTGTGACTTTCTCCTGGGGTCCACGACAGTTCCTCACAGTGACAGTAGTTACGATGGTAGTCAGATCTGGGAGTCACACTGCCTATTTACTTGTAAATGTTTTTTGATTTAGTAGCTATTTTCATTTTAAATAACATAATATTCCCATAATTAACATAAGCATGATAAAAATGACCTAACTGTAATTACCCTGCCGAATAATCATCTGACATCTCAGTAGAGTTGGGAAAAGGAGTCAGGCCAGACCCTTGTCTGCCAAGCTTACGGCCTCATTTTACTGATTTTTTAGAACAGTCTGGGCTGATAAGTATTTTTAACATCGGCTTTTAAAGCAAATTCAATCCTTGCATTCCTTACCTGGCCGTGCCCTTTTTGAGCTTTTTGTCGGTTGTGGAGAAAAGACAGCAATTAAATCCCATTATGATAATAGCTATAGAAATGCAGGATTTACAAGCAGCAGGTACTATTCTAGGGCATTATTGATATTAATTCACTTAATTAAAAAACCACAGAGATCTCAACATAGGATATATATCAGGGAAGATTGCCTGTCTCTAGCTAATGGCTCGCCTACTCAAAGACATAATTTGACTCAACAAAGTGAGGAGTGCAGGTGGGGAGTTCCCAACAGGATCTCACCCATCCTTTGCTGTTGTTCCTATTTCTGTGTAACCCTGCCCTGTAACCTTCCTCTCTCCCTACCCCCTCCTTCCCTCCCTCCCCAGACTCCTAGTGCTGCAGGGGCCTTTCCCCTCTTCCAATCTGCAGGCAGCAACAAAGTGCTTGGTTTGGACCCGTTGTCCTTTCTGCCTGAAGCAGAGTGAGCCAGGGGACTAGGAGGAGAGGTGATGGGAGGAAAGGAGGAGCAGACCGCAGAGGGCTTTACAGATCGTTGTACTTTCCTGGGCTTCTATTCTAGGTGATACGGAAGCCCAAGTTCGGGAGAGTGGGAAGATGGGTTTGAGTAAAAGAGTGACATGGTGTGACTTAAGGTTGAAGAGGATCTCCTTGGCGGTTGCAGAGAATAGTCTGTGGAGGGAGAGGAAGGACAGGAAGTGAAATGTCAGGCAAGAGGCTCTGCAGAGTTCAGGAGAGAAAGGATGGAGGCCTGAACTGAGACGGAAGTGGTACAAGAGGACAGGTGCTAGCATGCTGGATCAGTTGAGTAATATCCACAGGATGCCGGGGTTGTGAGGTGAAATGAGAATCGTGTAGGGTGCTGGCCAGTAGTAGGTCCTCAGTAAGAGGTGGCTGCTTGCCCTGGCTGGTGTGGCTCAGTTGGAGCGTTGTCCTGTGAACTGAAAGGTTGCGTGTTTGATTCCCAGTCAGGGCACATGCCCAGGTTGCAGATTTGATCCTCAGTCGGGGCATATACCGGAGGCAGGCTGTCAATGTTTCTCTCCTTCTCTCTCTCTTCCTCCCTTCCTAAGAGCAATGAAACAAAAAGTCCTCAGGTGAGGCTAATAAAAAGGTATCTGCTACTATTGTTGTTGAGGGGCCTGTCATTTTGTAGGACAGTCGTGACAGGCAGGAAAAAGGGATCTGTCCATCCAGCCAGCAGCAGCAGTGTTGGGAATGGAAATTGGACTTGCTGGCTTTGAACCAAATAGAATGCTTCCTGGCTCCCCCTTTGACTGAAAGACTGAATCCCTGCGGAGCCACAGCCTGGCTGACACACACACACACACACACACACACACACACACACACACACGTGTGTGTGCGCGCGCGCGTGCGCGCGCATGCACACTGCTGCTGCTGCTGCTGCGTTCACACCCCTTCCCCCCGACCCCCAACCTCGCACAGCGTGAGCTTTGGCTGGGGCGCAGTCAGCCTGGTTTCCATGAGTCTCGGGCGTCCACAAGCAGGTTTTGTGGCTGATGGGCCCATCACATTTACTTAATTTAGCATTTTGGTTTCGGTTTTTCTCTTCCCTTCTTCCCTTCTCTGTAGGCCGAGACAGCCTGATGCTTACCCTGGCGCTGCACTGGTCACTGCCCTGTTTCCTTACCAGGTGTCCCGCATCTGTGCACTCCGGGGCTCCAGCGTCCTTCCCGCCTGTGCCTGCCGTGAGTGTTTCAGTGCTTGCCACCCAGCCCCAAGGACTGAGAGACTGAGTGGTTGGAAAGTGAGCAGAGGAGGAACCACTTCATTTGTGTTTTTAAATAATTTCAAAGGATACAGGATTTCTGTTGTGAGTAAGATTGAGTGCAGGAAACAGGAAGCAGTCTAGGTTATTCTGAGTGAGAAGTGACAGGGATTGAGCGCTTACAGACTCATTGACAGGGCTGGAGGGCCTAGGAGGTGGGAGACTGGGCCTTGGGGAGATTCCTGGCTGTGGGATCAGGAAGCCAGAGTGAGAGGGGCTGCCACCAGGACCCCTTCCAGCACCCAGGAGAATGGTCCTAGAACGTGGCTAGAAGACCCCCCACTGGCACACCGTGCTTGCTAGCCAGGGCCTCGGCTTCACCTCCAGCTTTCTAACTTTGCACAGCTGCCTCTGGTTGGATCCCATCCCAATGGATAGCTGCAGGGTGTGGAGTCTGCAAAACGTTTTTATTTTTCTGTCCTCCAACTAAGAGGATTAAGTGAGGTTCAGTAAGCAGACCCGCTCCCATCCTGCTTGTCTGTGGTGAATGCTGTGGGGGCCTTTCCCTCCAGGTATGTTGGTGTTGGCCAGTGTTGAGAAGACACCACACACAACATCAATGTCTTATGCTAAATGCTGAGTCTACCTGTCAGTGTTTTCCAAGCTTATCTTCAGTCTGATCCCGTGTACTTTGTAGTAGAGAGGCTCTTGTGATCGCACTGTGACGGTCCCCTCTGATATCTGTAGCATAAGCAGAGTGGGCCCCATCACTGGCAGGCAGGTCTCAGCTTATTTATATTTGGAGGAAATAACTCGTCTGGATTTCTGTTTAATCACAAAACGTTTTTATGGTTCATGTCATTACACGAAAAGACTAGACTAATCACATTATTTATCTGAAAATACATTATCCACGTTTGGTATGAGAAGCAATTTTAGCAGCTGGTTGTCACTATAAAACTCCGCAGGAAAGAGTGTCAGGCCCAGGTCAATACTGTGATGACACAAACTGTCACCACCATGGGTCCGGCGAGTCCCAGTCTCCTGAGCACAGAAGTATCTGTTTCTTGCACTTTGTGTTGAGCATGTTTTTCAGAAAGTTAATCAAATTTCTCTCCCCATCAGCTGACAGAGCAGCAGGAACTCGGCTAGCCTAATTAGTCTGGGAACTAAATCAGAACGAACAGAGAGAGCAGAGTGCAGAGTAGGACACACGGATGAAAAAATGGGTTACCTTTGTTAGAACAGTAATTTCTTATCTATCCTCGGGTTCCTGAGAAGTACCCTGGCTGATGAAACCGAAATGGGTGGACCTTTTCGAAAATTGGAGGTTGGGGTGAAAACAAGGAAAATACCATGTAGACATCCACTATCACTTGACACGCACAAAACATACTTTAAAATACATAAATACCGTTCTGCAGACTTCTCCTTCCCCAAAAAACGATATTCCTTGAGCACCTTTTAAATCATTCTCTTCTGTTAGCCCAGAAATGGGACAGCGGCTGTGCTGTGGGCTGATTCGGCTGCCACAGCGTGTTGTGTGGCCTGCACACCATCCCCCTCCCCACCCCGCCCCCCAGCGTTAGATTGTGAAAACTTTCACGCCGACAGGAGAGTGGAAAGAGTTTTACAGTGAATGCCCATGTAACCACCACTGAAACTCTACCGTCAAGGGCTTATTAAATTTGCTGTAGTACCTGCAGTTATAGGTCCTTTATCACCGACAGTTAGTCAGCTATTGCTGTGTGACAAGTCACCCTAAATGTAGCTCATTTAAAACAATAAGCCTTTATTATCCCACACATTTACTATGAGTTGGGAATTTGGGAGTGGCGTCATTGGGTGGTTCTGGCTTGTGATCCCTCGTGGAGTTGCAGTTAAGACATTGGCCAAGGCTGCTGTTATCTGTGACTCGGCTGGGCCTGGAGAGCCCACATCCAAGAGGGGTTGCCCTGAACCTTAAAGATGGTGTAAGGCAGCATCAGTGGGTGCTGTTGACAATGGTGATCCAGAAGTGGTGAGGAGGGCTGGGGAGTTCAGGGAAGGCTTTACCTGTAGATGGGTCTGGCTGAGCCTCCACCCCTCCCATGGGCATGGCATCTCCAGGGAGAAGATAACACAGGTACAGAGAGAGAAATTCGTTTGCAGGGTAAAGCAGAATGAGAGAATGCTCAGAGATACATACCGAGGGACCGGAAGGGTTTAAGGAGATAGCTTACATTGGTGAAGGTGGTTTTAATGGCACCTAAAAAGAAGGGGCCTCGGCTACCAGACTGAAAGCATGAGATGTGGTCATTAACATTTGGAAACCAGTGGCACCGAGAGAATTCTCTTTCTAGTCACACGTACATTTTCATTCATTCATTCATTCACTCATTCATTGTGTTCACCTGAGGTTTCGGCTGACATTGACATGCTGTGAGTGGCTCCCTACCATTCATTCATCAAAGCCTTGTTCATTGGGAGCTTTTTTCATTCTTACAAAACATCTGAATTTTAAAATTTGCATTTCTGTTTCTGACCCCAGAATAGGCCTGACTGGACAACAGAAAGGTCTCTGGGACTGCTTGGCTTTCCTTAAACCGTGCGGGTTATAGCTTCTGCCCCTCCGACACACAGGTGCTGTCCCCGGCCAGGACATTGGTAGGTGGGCGAAGGCAGGAGGGCACCCCTGAGTGGTGTGTGAAGTGGTTTGTGGAGGGTTTTAAAGTCCTCACCCAGGGGTGAGAGGAGGTGAGCTGCTCTCTGGGTGGCTGATGACCCCCCTCTCCATTCCCCCTGCAAGTCAAGGTGCTTCCTTCGAAGTGCACACAGGGACCTGCCTCTCCCCTGGCAGCTTCCAAGTGGGTCAGGGTAGCTCTGCCCAGAGGGGAGAACTCAGGGAGAACTGAGGGTTGCTTTCTGCACCAGGTAGGTAATGCGTTAATGCCCTCTTGATTTGAAGGGGAGGATCATCCTTTACGGTCAAAGAACAAAGAGTGATCAATGAAAAATACCTTGTCAGACCGAATCAGTGACCCATGCATGAATCAAAGAATGCCAAGTGTTTAGTGCTTAGCATTCACCTTGGAGATCACCTCACAGCCCCTCCTTTAAAGATAAAAAAGGAACATAGAAGCCAGGGCACTGGGCAGTTGGTTTGAGGCCAGGCTGGTCAGGGCCTGGGCCTTACGGTTCTCTGTTAGTGAAGACCGGATATTTTGTGCGTGCTCTGTATGTGTTGGATGTCGTGCTGATCTTCACATGTGTCCGCCCATCAATTATATTACAGAACTTAAACATTGCCTTTAAATTTCTTCCCAAATACTACAAGTCACGTAATACGGCATTCATACTTGCCAGGTGCTATTCTAAGTGCCTTACAGACACAAATCGTCTGACAAACCTATGAGGTAGGTATTACCACTATCTCCATTTAATGGATGAGGAATCGGGGCATGAAGAGGTCAAGTTAACTTCTCCAAGGTGACATGGTGTTGTCTGACTAGCTAGTGATGGCGCCGGGATTTAAGGCCAAACACACTGGCTTCACAGTCCACGCTGTAAACGGCACTAAGCCCTAATTCCCTGTGCAAATATTTGTGCTATTCACTGAATGTGCAAAGCTTCCTTTTTTCCAGGCATGTGATTTCTGGCCTGCTTGTTTTTGTGGGGCCATGTGACTACTCTGCCAACTAGTTGTGAGAAGCATGTTGCGTCATTTCTGGGCTGGACCATGTGGTCACTAGTGTGATCTCTCTCCCTGTGCCGTGGAGACTGGCGAGGTGCCGGTGGAGGTTTCTCTGTCAGCCCGGGCAAGTCCATCCAGCCCGGGGTGGGCATGGCTTCAGTGTGGGGCTGCTCAGGTTCGGCCACTGAGAGTTTGGGTCTGTTTGTGACCTGACCCATCCTGGCTGATGCAGTCTCTGCTGTGCCTAATATTTTAAGGGGTACTTTAGCAAATAAGTTGGATACTTGTAAAGGTCTCTCCAAGTAATTTATTTTTTAGCCTCATTGGGTGTCATTTATTTTCTCTCTTTTATACGTGGAAGGCAGCCTGGTACTATGGAAATAGCATAGAACTTGAGGTTGAAAGTTCAAGGTTTGGTCCTTATTATTTTTTAATACAACAGCTTTATTGAGATATACTTTACATATCATACAGGGCACCTATTTAAAGCGTACGATTTAGTGGTTTTTAATATATTCACAGAATTGGCAACTCTCACCACAATCAGTTTTACAACATTTTCATCTAAACAGAACACCCTTACCCGTTAGTGGTCGCTCCCATTTTTCTTCAACCGCTGCAGCCCTAGGCAGCTGCCACTCTACTCCCTTTCTGCATGGACTGGCCCTTTCTAGACATTGTACATAGATGGAATCACAGGGGGTGAAAGTCCTGTGAGTGCAGGGAACCTTCGCCTGCTTTGTTCTGCGCTGTGACTGGTGCCTAGCACAGTGCCTGGCACATAGTAGGTGCTTAGCATATGCCTGTTGGATGAGTGAATGGCTGCCAGAGGCAGGGCCAAGCGCAGGGTGTGCGAGCAGGTGTTGCTCAGCATTGCTCTGGATGGAGAGGGAAGGGGGCAGTAGACTAACCTGCTGGCATTATTTGTCTCCTGTTTATCCAGGAACCTGTGTATCAGGGACTTTTATGAAGTTGCAGAGACAGGCCCGGTGAAGGCGATGTCCTTGATGTGGGGCGGGTCCTAAAATAAAGCCCCTCGCAGAGCCCAGGCCACGGAGGAGTAGGTGCAGGCCCACCGCGGCCCAGACTCCTCTTCCTCCAGAGCCTCCTCCTGAATCCGCACTTTGCTCAAGGCCTCACTGGGTCCCCACCCCACCAGAAACCTGCTGCCCCTGCCGCCTCTTCCCTGGGTAGCTGGCCAGGGATGAGAGCTGAAGCCACGGGTTGTACCCATTCCTCAGAGGCACACATCGAAGCATTAGAGGTTCTTGCTGTTATTCTCCAGGGAAGAAAAGAACGAAATTCAAATCGTTTTTTCCTAAATTGCCCTAAGATTTGCTACATGATTTTGTGACAGGTAACTGAATTCCCTGTGCTTGTCATCCCCCGAAAGGAAAGTGAGGGGAAGTGCATGGAGTGGAGACAGGGTCACAGCGGCAGAGACCACCCCTCCCAGCTTTGGTCTCCAGGATGGTTCCGACCACAGGGAGGCCCTGACTGTTCTTCAGGTTGAAAGCAGCCTCAGGCATACAGCAAGGCCTGCCTGGGTCTCTCAGACCGCAAGGCACAGACGTTGCAGAGAGCTAGCAAACACCTTCCACTATGATCTTCGTTTCCCCAACGTAAACTCACAGCTGCATTTTTAAAGCCAGTACATTCTATACCTGCAAAACTCCAGCACATCTAGCAGAGAGGCCGCATCTCGGGGTGAGCAAAGCCAAGGTGGCACTGTGGACAATTTCTCTTTGAGATGGGTGTCATCACGCTGCCCCGTCTCAGGAACTGCCATGAGGCAGACCTAAGCCACCCACTGGTTTGTTTTCTAAAGCAACAGTGCGTACCCCACTTACATTTGGGGGCAGAGGGGTAGCTGTGGGTTTGCTGAAACTCTGAGCGTTCGTTGGGAGGGGGGTGTGCAGTTTGGAGGGCACGGGGGTCGTGACTGGAATGAGCTGTTTTCAGTGCTCTACCAGCGTGAGTGACGCACGGAAACTGATTCTTTGACAGTGTCAGGAATGCCACCGAGCTTAGCTTAGCTAGTGGCTGCCGCTGCACTTTGCATGTCAGTATCCAGCTTAATCAAAGATACTGATTGGGGGATATTTCTCAGCTGTTCTCTAAGAGTCAAAATAATCCTTATTGCTTTTCTTAAAAAAAAAAAAAAAGAGTGCTTTCTCCTCAGAAAATCCAAAGCCAGAGTTTTAGAGCTCTTTTTAAATTTTTTCAGTTAAACTAATAAACGTGCACAGACTTTGAACATACCGATCGAGGAGTTTTCTGATAAACTTGAATACATGCAGGTTTAGGAGAAATCTGCCTCTGTATGTACTGGACAGCAAGCAGGTGGGTGTGGGGGTTGGTTATCCATGTCAGCATTCCTCACCGTAACAGCAACAACAGCATGAGCGGGGCGGGGGAAGTAGGTGTGTTTGAAACGAGGTGAATGAAGATGAAACGCTGCTTCTGTCAATGCATCAGTCCATCGACTGACGCCCAGATCGGGAAATGGAACGCTGCTGGCAGCCAGGGCCCCCCCAGCTTCCCCCCCACCACTGCTCTCCCTCCTCCCAAACCTCTCGCCTGACTTCCGACAGGATAGGTAGTGTTGCCTGTTCCTGAATTTTGTGTAAGGAGAATCATACAATATGCCCTTCCTGTGTCTGGCTTCCTTTGCTAAGCAGAACGTGAGATTCATCATGCGGTTACTGGTAGTAGTCGCAGGAGTGGATTCTCGATTTGCGTTGCTATATAATGAATACACTGTAATTTGTTTTTCTGTTCTGTTCTTGGTGGGTGTTTTGGTTTTATAGATTGTTTAAAAATTACATGTATTTCAAACTTTATTTTCAACTTTGTGTGCACTGATCAATTACTAAACAATAAACTACTTCAGAACACAGCCCAATTATTTTGGTTAGTTTTATTCCAGAACAGAAAGGTATTAATGTGGGTCTAAGGTGGCAGTGAGCTTCACAGAAGATGCAGAGACGTCTGCATTTCATTTTGAAGTATTACATGTCTTCCTATTTATGGCTTGGTAAAGGATTCAGGATGCATTTGTTACTTCTGTAGATAAAATTTAAAAATTATAACAGGGTGGGAAAATTTAATATTCTAATTTGTGACAACAGGTAGTATCAAGACTGTCACGTTTCAACTACTTAAATAATCAAATCATAATGGAATTGCAGTGTATATAAGACATCCTCAGTAGCCTGTCCTATTATGTTTTGTAGAAGTAGAGATAGTTCACATCGTCCCTGCTTTTAGACTGATCACCAGTAACTTACACTGTAATACACATTCCCCGTATGTCTTTTGGTGGACCTATGTTGGAAAGCCTGCTGGGTATACAAGGTCTGTCCAGAAGGTGTCCTGCCATTTAATATGGAAAATAGAGACATTTATTAGAGAAGATACAAGAAACATTGTACATAGGACAATGGCACCTCAGTCCCCTTCAAAGTAGACATCTTGGGACCTCACACAGTTCTCCTAATCGCCATCAGCTGCCCTGTCATATTTTCCTGAATCTCATTGATAGTCTGAAATCTCTTCCCTTTAAAAGGTGATTTTAGTTTTGGGAAAAGCCAGAAGTTGCAGCGTATCAAATCTGGATTATAGGGGGGCGGCGTCACCTGGGTGATTTAATGTTTTGCCAAAAAACTCTGCGTGAGATGTGATGCATGAGTGGGTGCGTTGTCCTGATGAAGCTGCCAGTCACCAGTTGCCCACAGCTGTGGCCTGCTGAATAGTTTCTGTGGAGGAATGTCCAAACTTAATGCAAAATTTAATGCAACTTTGTTGCTCCACTCAGTCATTTTGAATGTGACAGCCACACAGTACACGTGCACACTCAACGATGTCTGCCGCCCCCACTGACGAGCACAGTGAAGTCGTCATTGTTCACACATGTTCATTCCAGTCCCCTCTCCTTGGCTGCCAGGTTGAATACATGTCGGGTAATCCATTCTCATTATATTAACAGTGGCTGCAGTTTTTCTGGACACACCTCGTTGTATGCCTGGCATTGGAATTTTTCAGGCACAGGACACGTATATGTTTGGCCCTACCGAACAGTCTTCTAAAATGATTGTACCAATTTATACCCAAACAGCGTAGGAGACTTCTCATTGCTTCAGATCTGTGCCAACACTTGGTATTCTCAGTCGCTTAACATTTTAGTCATTCTTGTTTGGGTGCAGTAGTTTCATTTTCTATGATAACTTCATTTCCTTAGTAGCTTCAGAAACGGAGCACATTTCTGTAGGCTCTCTGGCTAACGAATAGTCTCTTTTGTGAAGCTACCTGCTCCAGACTTTGGACCCTTCTCCTATTGGACCGTCTGTCTTTTTCTTACTGATTTTGGCAGTATATATATTCTAGACATGAGACCTTAACTGGATGGATGAACTGTATAAATTTCTTCTCTCACTCTTGGTTTTATTTTCACTGGAATCAATTCTAAACTGAGGGCTGGTTTCTTTCCTGTTTGTCCTTGTTCCTACTGTGATCATCCTTTCTCAGGGTCCCAGCTGCAGTGGGGAGTATTTCCTTAGGCCCCTCCACCTCAGTGTTTCCTCAGCTCGTGGCAGCTGCTTGCAGATAAGCAGATGCCACAGAGGAAAATGTGACCCCAAGTGTTTGGCCCGCCTCTGCGCTGATCTTTTCTCCATGACGTTGGTTACTTAGGTTTCTGCTGCCTTGGTAGTTCTCCGACGTCTTCAAACAAATTCTGTAACGTTTTGTGGGGCTTCTCTGGTTGCTGGTGGTGGTCAGGTTGGTGTGGTTGGCAGAAAAAATGCTCCCCAAAGATGTATTCACTTTCTAATTCCCAGAACATGGAATGCTACCTTATTATAGCCGAAAAACAAACAAAGACAGAAAACAAAAACCTGTAATTAAGTGAAGGACCTTCAGAAGAAGAGCCTGTGCTGGATTATCTGGGTGGGCTCTGAAATGGGGGGCGGTCGGCGGCGGTTTGTCACAGCAGCCTCAGTAAACTAATACAGCTGGTCTGGTACGTTCATCCGTTTATGACTTCTTTCAATGAGTAACAGTTTAATGACTTTATGACAGTTTCTGGATTTTAATTGTTACTCGGATTAAATTAGTGGAATGAACTTTCTTCTGTGATTGCAGTGGTGACGGGTGTGTGGTGTTTGCTACGTTGGGAAAAGAAGCACCGCAGAGCGGGTCTCTTTCGTTGTATTAATAGACTCAGCCAGCTCATTTGATGAAATTCAGGTAGGATGAAAGTGTGATTCTGGTGTGAGGGTGTGTGGTGTCATGTTCTGTTAAAAAAAACTTGTTGAGATGCTGATTAAAAACATCACATGGAAAATAAACAGCTTATAGTGGAACCATTATAGATGAAGAAATTTAGATTTATAGTCCAACTAGATTGTTTAATCACAACAATCATCATTACAACTTGCTACAAGAAAAAACTGATAGCTGTGTTTATTCTGACCACTTTGAAACAATTAGTGGTGACATTTAGAAAGATAAAAGATTTTATCCGTAGGACAGTTAGAAATTGTTGGGTAGAAGAGAAGCCCAGAAGCCCAGCGGTTTGTCTTCCTAAGGTTGTTGGGACCTGGGTAGCCCTTGGTAACATCAGCTTGGATCCTGGGATGTATTGGTTGGCTATAGCTCCCGTAACAATGGACTTTTTTGGATACACACCTATCTGCAAGCCCTCCAGAGCAAAGCCAGTGTCTTTGTACCTTCCCTGATTCATACGCTAATCATTGCCTTGTACCAGTGCTGTGCCAGTACTGAAGGTCCTGTGAGGGGCCACTGATGTGGTTCCTGTTTTCATGGTGTTTACAGTCCAGTGGGAGGCTGACAGCCAAAATATCTTAAAAGAGCATGTTACTGCAAACCGTGGTAAATGATCCGAATGGAAGGAACTTGAGTCTGTGAGAACATGGGACAATAGATCTCCCCTGGAGGGACTGAGGAAAGGCTATGATCAACCGGTATCTGAGCAATGTTTCAGGCACGCACATCAGCTCACAGAAAGTCATATGATGCAAAAAAGCATGTCTCCAATGAGGAATTGAAGAAATGTGACCAATTCTCCGAAAGTTAAGAGCTGTGTTAAGAAAGATGACGTTGGGAGGGTGGTTTCATGCAGAATCTTTAACTCAAGTCAGGGGTATAGATCTTATCTTAGAAACAGTGGAAATCTCTGTTAATGTGCTGGGGCTCCCAGAACATAATTCCATACACTGGGCGGCTTAAACAACAGAAATTTATTTTTTTACAGTTCTCAAGGAAGTTCAAGATCAAGGTGCCCACAGGGTTGGCTTTTTCTGGGGCCTCTTTCCTTGGCTCATAGATGGCTGCCTTCTCACTGGTCCTCTGTGGCCTCTTCTGTCCGTGTATACATCCTTGATGTCCAGGGGTCCCCACCCTCCGGGCTGTGGACCAGTATCTGTCCAGGCCTGTTAGGAACCAGGCCACACAGCAGGAGGTGACCTTGAATGAAATGTGCTTGAGTCATCCCCAAACCATCCTCCCTGCCTCCCTGTCCATGGAAAAATTGTCTTCTGCAAAACCAGTCCCTGGTGCCAAAAAGGTTGGGGACCATTGCAGATGTCCATTCTTACAAGGACTGAATATATGTGTCTCTCGTGGTATGGCTGTATTTGGAGTGAGGAAGTAATTGAGGTGCAATGAGGTCCTGTGGGGATCCTGATCCTTGTAAGGGGACAACAAGGAGCTCCCGCCCCCCCGCCCACCGTACACAATAAGGAAAGGCCATGTGAGAATCACAAAAAGAAGGTGTCCATCTACTATCTAGAAAGAGCACTCTTACCAGAAACTGAATTGGCTGAAACCTTGACCTTGGACTTGTAGCCTCTAGAACTGTTAAAAACAACTGTCTGTTGTTTAAGCCACCCAGTTTGTGGTGCTTCGTTACGCAGCTCCAGCTGACTAGTACATAAAGACAGCGGTCATGTTCAATCACAGCGCTAGCTCTGTGACTTCAGTTCACCTTAACTACCTCTTTAAAGATCCCATCTCCAAACATAGTCACATTCTAAGCCACTGGGGATGAGGGCTTCCACATAGGAATTTGGGGGGGAAGGGCATAATTTGATTCATAACAGAAGCTGTTGGAGGTTTGTTTCTCCAGCTTCGTTGAGACATTATCGTCATACATATACATATGTTGATTTTCATATAACATGTAGGTTGAAGGTGTGCAATGTGATGATTTGGTGCTTGTGTATATTGTGAAAAGGTTACCACAATAAATCGTTCCCCGCCCATAATTACCATAGTTTTGGGTGGTGTTAACATATTAGATCCGCTCTTTAAACAACATGCTGGTGGATGACATGGTACTATTAACTGTAGTCACCAGGCTGCACATTGGGTCCCCAAACTTATCCGTCTTACAGCTGGACATCTGTGCTCTTTGACCGACACCTCCCCGCTTCCCACCCCCAGCCCCTGGTAACCAGCCACGAACCTTATTTCTGTCAGTGCAGCTTTTTGTAGATTCCACATCTGAGTGAGATCATACAGTATTTATCTTTCTCTGACTTACTTTACTTAGCATGATGCTCTTGAAGGCCTTAAAAAATGATGAGACTGGCTTTAATTCACAGATTGAGAATATCACTTTGCTTGTACTGTGGAGGAAAGGTCAGAGGGAGCCAAAGTGGATTCAGGTTGTCTAATCAGGGACCTGTTGGCAGAAGCTCAGGCAAGACACAGTGCCAGCTGGGGTCACAGTGTGGCAATGGTGGTGGGAGTGAGCAAAGACAGACACAGCATCAACAGGATGCAGCAATGACAGACAGGAGCATTCGGTAGAGGGAATGGGGGAAAGGGAGATTTCAAGATTGCCCCCAAATTTTTAGACTAGCCGAGTTGCAGTAGGAACACTGGAGGAAGGTAAGTTTGGTCTTAGATTTGTGGAGCTGAGGTGCTCTTGAGACATCCATGTGGGAATGATAAGCAGGCAGTTGGATATGTGGGTCAGGAGTTTGGAGGAGAGATTTGGGAGAGAGATAAGAATTTGAGAGTGTTGGGCCTACAGAAGGTAACAGTACTTAGTGTAGCCTGGCGTATTTTAAATTCTTGATAAATAGTTTTTAATAAAAAACAAATAAGTTGTGGTATAAACTGTTTTATTACCATGAGCTAGAGCAGGGTTTAGGGATGGTGCATGATCATTGCTGTAGAAAGGTTATCTATTGGGGAAGAAATTACTAGAATATTTCTCCAGTCCAACAGAAATGATTCTTTGAATCATGATATTTTGTGTGTGGGTAATTGACTTTCCTAGTAAGAATTTTGGAAAGAGGTTGGGAAATGGACTCAAGCTATGGAAGTTAGAGGAAATTTGGCGCCTCTTTACATTTAAAAAAATATTTTATTTATTTATTTTTAGAGAGGGTGGGGGAGGAAGACAGGAACATCAACTGTGAGGGAAACATCAGTTGGTTGCCTCTCGCAGGCCCCATGACTGGGAATCGAACCGGTGACTTTCAGTTTCGAGAGGATGGCCAACCCACTGAGCCACACCAGTCAGAGCTCCTCTTCCCATTTTCTCGAAAGCCCTGCAGCGCACAGCTGTCTGACCTGTGGTCGCATAGCCCACAGCACCAGCAGGCAGTTATCTACACAGATGCTTTAACAGGAATGTGCTGCTTATGCTTGGCAGCAAATCTGTCAGCCTCACGACGAATAGCAAAGACTCAACAAATATCTTAGCAATTACCACAGCTAAGCTACAAAGGACGAGAAAGATAAGGACCCAAGGTCATATTGAAATGGTCTTCTGTCAAAACTTGATCTCACTATTTCCTAGATGATTAATGGCTTTTGCTGAATCCAGAAGGATGGCCAGATGAGGTAAGGAGTATTCCCTTGGACTTTTTATTCTAGGCTGCAGAGTGGAAGGGTGAGTGAACTCAGCCCTTCGTGTTTCATGAGAACAAGAGTGGAGCCTGTTTTTAAAAGACAGCCAATTAGCCCTGGCTCGTGTGGCTCAGTGGATTGAGTGCCAGCCTGCAAACCAAAGGGTCGCTAGTTCAATTCCCAGTCAGGGCACATGCCTGGGTTGCAGGTCGGGTCAGGTCCCCGGTAGGGGGCACTCAAGAGGCAACCCCACATTGATGTTTCTCTCCCTCTCTTTCTCCCTCTCTTCCGCTCTCTAAAAATAAATAAATAACATCTTTAAAAAAAAAGACAGCCAATTATATGAGCTTTCAGTTACAACAGTAGTTGCTGTTTGTTTTGTATTAGGAGAAGAGTAGGTATATAGATACAGAAAATATTGGCACAATAAATATTTGTCCCCCCACATTCTCTTTTTTAAAAACGTAGTTCTTAAACTATCACAGGAGATTACTTGCTGAGAAATATAAAGATTCTGTTTAATGTTGTCCTGGTTTTCAGAACTCCATTTTAAAGAAGCAAAGTATTCAAATTCAACGTTTGAGTACCCACTGTTTGCCAGGCTGGGGCTCCTTGTTCTCTAGGAGCTCACAGTCCCTCTTAGGAGACAGATATTAAGCAAGTAATTAATTACAAGTCTGATCAGGGTCATGAAAAGAAACCCACAAGGTGCAAATGGAAGTACCGGGACAGGTGGGTCAGGAAAGGTCTCTCTGGGGAAGGGATGTCTAGACTCAGGCTTCAGAGATGAGTGAGAATTAAAGGGGGAGAATGAGGGGAGGGGTGTTCCAGAGGGAGGGGCAGCATGTTGAAGAGCCAGGACCTGCGAGTGTGGCAAACCCCAAGAGGTGAGGCTGGACTGAAGGGGCCAGCGGCCTTGAACCTTGGTGAGAATTGTGTCTTTTGTTCTCAGGGCAACCAGCATGCTGTGAAAGCATTTAAGAATAAAAGTGACATAACCATACCTGTGTTTTTAAAAGAGCACTCTGGCCTCACTGAGAAGAAGCCAGAGAAGGTGAAACAAGCCTGGCTGGCAGGCTGTGCTCCTCACACAGGTGAGAGGCGAGAGGTGAAGCTGTCGTTCAGGGCGGAGGTGATGGGGGCCGGACCGGAGTGACTGCCGAGGGGCTGGGGGAAACTGGGTGGATCAGGTGTATTTAACTTTGCAAAACTAATGTTTGTCTAACTACTTATATATATTTTCTTATACAAAATCTCAAAAAAATTTATAAACATAAAAAAGAAAATAAGGCACCCAATCTCATCTCCTAGGGAGTTGCATTATTCATTTGGCATAAACCCTTTGAATCTCTCTTTTATGCATGTATAATATACATTCATTTTAAAAATAAATTTATATACAAGGGTGGGCAAAAGTAGGTTTACAGTTATAGTACAAATAAATAATACAATAGTTAATAAATAATGATACAAGAATAAACTCTGTTTTACACATTCACTATTGCAAACCTACTTTGCCCACCTCATCTTGTTTTACAGCCTATATATATATTGTATACATTGTTTTATAACGTACTTCTGGTAATACCTCTTCTAGCCTTCAGTGTAAGTTCTTGGCTTCTGCTGGTCATTGAAATGCTTTAGGATCAATTTGCAACTCCAGAAAGAAACCCCTATCAGTATGTATAGAAAGACCCAGGGCCTCTTTGCAGAGCCTTCCATTCATGGTCCTGAATGGAGTTAATTTCTGGCCTGGAAGAAGGTCTGCATGATACCTTGGCTTCTGAGCCATAGAAGAAGGGCCCTTGGGAGATGCTCTGTAGAAGCTCCAGCGGCCAGAACTGTGCTGTAGGGCAGGCAGCCACTGCTAGGGGCTTCTCCAGGCTGTTGCTGGGGCTGGTGAGATGCTTATAGGGCTCAGTTGCATCTCTTAGTGGTCTAAGGAAAAGCATGTCATAGGATGAGAATGAACTGCCAAGTAGTTTCCCGTGGAGTGAGCTGATACAGGCATACTGCCTCAAGACCTACTGAAGGAGAGGTTAAGAAATGAAATACTGAAAATAATACACAGGATGTGGCAAAAGGAGGTTTACAGTTGTGAGTATGAAAAACACAGAGTTTATTCTTGAACTATTATTTATTAATTACTGTGTTACTTTCCACACGAACAACTGTAAATGCTGCTTGACTATATGTGAGAACACGGCATGTGATTGCACGTGCTGTACCTTTCTGCAACTAGCAGCACAGCAAGTCTGCGTGCACCAGCATCAGCACAAACACACAAGTAATGCATGCGCTGCGACATCAGGAGGGCTGCGATGTCACTAGGAGATCGAAATTCTTCAGCTCCATTATAATCTGACGAGACCACCATCATATATGCTGTCCCTCGTTGATCGAAACATCGCTATGTGGCACAGGGCGATTTTCAGTTAATTAGCTGTGCTAATGTGTGCCAACGTGCTGTGCCATAGGTCTTAGGAGAGGGTGTATACGGAGAGTGGCATATCAGGCTGTCAGTTGTGTGTAAGACAAAATTTGCTTCTTCCCTTTTCTCTCTGAGAGGCCGTTTGCTTCTTTGTATTGGTGAGCGGCGGTCTTCGCGGGAGAAGACATGGGAGCTGTCTAGGAGAAGGGCTATGGAGTTTGCCTTCAAAGACCCATGCAAAGAATGAAAAGAGAAGATACTTTAAGAAGGCTTTTTCTGTTATTGGACCAGCTTACGGGTGGAGGACCTTCAAGCTTTTTGCAGGGTAGGAGGGTGTTCATACTCAGGTATATCACAAAAAGTGACAAAACCAAGCATTGAAATCTTTTTCTTTCTTTCTTTCTTTCTTCCTTCCTTCCTTTCCTTCCTTTCTTCCTTCCCTCTTTCTGTCTTTCTTTTCTTTTCTTTCTTAACCTCCCTTCCTTCCTTCCTTCCTTCCTTCCTTCCTTCCTTCCTTCCTTCCTTCCTTCCTTCCCTTCCTTCCTTTCTCTCTTTCTCTCTCCAAAGCTGAAGTGCTGCTCCATGGCTCCAAGGGACCAGTTCTCCATGTTTCTCATCTCAGTGTTCATTCTTACCCAGCTCTGAGGAGAGCTGCAGGTCCCTTCCGATCTAGAGTTCCCCAGTTTCACTGTAATGTGCCGTGAAGGGTTTGCCGTGGCAGGGTTTGTGGTGTGCAAGGCTGCCGGCCCCACACTGCTCTGTGCTCAGCTTCTTTCTGGCTAGTGAACAGAGTTTCATTTGTTCATTTAACAACCACTTAGGGTGCTACTGTGTTAGGTGCTGAGCGTACAGAAATAAATATGTTGAAGTCACTGCCCTCGAGGAATTCATAGCGTAGATGAATCTTCTGTGGCTGCGCTGGTAATCTAATATCAGAGAGTAAGCCTAAGGCTACATTCCCTTATCTCTGATGTCTAATAATGGTGCAATCTGTTCGGCCACAAAATACGCTTCTGTAATGAAATTAGCTCACATGCAATTGGGTTAAGGTGAATAATGGCAGTTTATATGCTTTTCACCCTATTAAGAGGACCAAAATAGCAGGAGTAGAATTAATAACCTTCGGCAGGAAAGGAAAGTGCCCTCAGCTCAACTTTTTCACCCATAGGAACTCTTTCTGCTCAGCCAGCAGCCAGTGTGAGTCCTCCTCTGTCTTCTCTGCCCCTGGAAAATCAGCAGCCAGTGTGTGTCCTCCTCTGTCTTCTCTGCCCCTGGAAAATCAGCATGTGTGAGTCCTCCTCCTGTCTTCTCTGCCCCTGGAAAACCAGCATGTCCATCTTACTGCTTCTGGGTACTTTTAGTATTTCTTATAGCAGTCTTTTGCTTCCATCAGCTGCTGGTTTGCTTCTGAAGTATTAATTGTGCATGTGTGTCTGTGTGTGTTGCATGTGTGCTCTGGTTACCACAGATTTTGAGTGGTCTTGCGCCGTCTGCCCCATCCTGTGTTTCCTGTGAGCCCTGGTGCTGACATCTGGACAGCCAGGTTGGTTAACATCCTTGAACCAAGGACGTGGGAGTTCTGGTCCTCCCATTCCCTCTGTGGTCGGCTGTTAGACAGACACGCGCAGAGCAAGGACAATGGGCCAGGAACAGAGAAGGTCACCAGGGCAGAAAGCCCCAGGTGCCTAGCAACAGGCAAAACTGGGGAAACAGGACCTTGTCCCTAGAGTAACCTTTCCTCTCCTGTGTATGACCATATCTCTGATCATATGGTTTAGACCCCCTGACCTTTCATATTACCGGTCATGAAGTTCAGACCCTCCCCTGACCTTTCCTCCCCTGACCTCTGAAATGTGGCTCCTCAGATTGTGCTCCAGCCGGAGAGTGGGACAGCTGGGAGCCCATCCCTTTACCAGTGGTTCAGATACTGCAGGGAAGTTCATGCCTGCTTACCATTTCCTGAATTGCGCATGGGGCAAGGGCTAACCCATCTTAATATCACATGGGAAGAGAGACTGAAGGGCTGCTTTGGAATCCCTTTCTGTTTGGACTGATTCTGTGGTGACCCTCAGTGGGCAACAACATGAATGGCCTTGTGTACTTCAGGGAGACTGACCCTCAGTGGCCTTCACTGGGTGCAGTGCCCTGACAGCATGAGGCTGGCCAGTCACAGAGCTCCGCCTCAGGACCAGTCGAGGCCAGCAGGAAGGCCAGGTTGGAGGAATAAAGAATACAGCACACTCGGCCAGGAGGGCTTGCTTTGAAAATGTGCCCAAGATAAATGCATAACCTGATTCTGGAAGGCTTGCTTGTAGGGCTGGAGAGTTTCCAGGAACAGCCCGCAGCGGTCCCTCCTGGCTCCACCATCGTCTTCCTGCCCCACCATGGCAGACCATTGAAAAACCAGAGGTTGCTTTGAGGAGCACATCTATGTATTAAACCTCTACATTTGAATGTCAAGAGTTAAAAAGACGGTTGCGTTTGTTTGCACAACACACATGCAAAATGCTATCGTGGGAACCCACAGGAGAGCTCATCATCAATTTGCTTTCCGAGTTGTAAGAGAAGGGTACCTGATCAATCACTCTGGCTGTGCGCCCCAGAGAGCCCTGTCTGCTGGAAGGAGAGGTCGCTTAGTGTACCTGTGACCACACACCTGCCTCCCCAGCACACGAGGAGGTGTGCTCCGTTCTGGGAATTCAGCCAAAGTTCTGATCTGCTCTTTCTCTTAGTTCCTGTTTTCACAAGTTATGTCACAGTTAGGCTGCGGGATGAGGGAGAAGACTCATTAAAATGAGGCATGAGCAAATAGATACGTTCAAATGAAGAACCAATTAATCCATTGTACTAGCAGGTATTTTCTTTGAAGGAGAATGAGACATTAACAGCCAGCTTTGAGGATCAAGACTTGTCAGTGGTTCATGGGTCCTTCCCCGCTCCCTCCCCCAGGCCAGCGTCTAACATCTGCTCCCGCCGCGACAGCAACAGCCCACACCGGCGCCCCTGGCTCCACCATGGCCCCATCCTTCCGCTCTTCGTGCTGCAGCGTGGCAGACCATTTGAAAATTGCAGATCGGGTCATGGGACTCCTTGTGACATGCTCTCCCAGGGCTCACCATTGCCCCATGTACCTCCCTTGCCCTCTCCGAGTTGCCCACTCCGGGATCACCAGACCTTTGGGTGGCCTCCGCTCACATCGCCACCTCATTTCTCCTTACTCCCTGTAGTATTGGGGTTCTCTAGAGAGACAGATCAATGTGATATGTGTGTATGTCAGGAAGAGAGAGGTTTGTTGGAAGGAATTGGTTCACGTGATTATGGAAGGTGCCAAATCCAAATTCTTCAGGGCGGGCGGCAGGCTGGAGACAGGAGAGCTGATGTTTCAGGCTGAGGCATTCTGCTAGAGAGTTCTCTCTCACTTGCTGGAGGCTGTCTTTTTTACTCAGGCCTTCAGTTGGTGGGATGAGACCCGCCCACATTGCTGAGAGCAATCCGCTTTACTCAGAGTCCACTGATTTTATTTAACATGTCAATCTCGTCCAAAAACACTGCCACAGAAAAATCCAGAATAATATTTGAATAAACATCTGTGCACCTTGTGGCCCAGCCAAGTTGGCACCTAAAATTAACTGTGATACCCCCCCTTGGCCACTTGTCATTTGTCCACACTGGACTTCGAGCTTTTCTAAAGTGCTGCACTAATTCTGGGCTCTGGACCTTGTACATGCTGCGTCTTCCACCTGGAGTGCTTTTAAATCTGGCCCATGCTCGTTCACCCAGCATGCGTCAGCTGAGATTCCACTTACTTAGAGAAAACCTCCCTGACCTCCCCAGCCGGGTTCACTCCCTCAGATATATGTATCACCAGAGCACACTGAACTTCCCTCGAATATCACATGTGGAGTTACTTAGTTACTTCTTCAGTGCTAGCCACTGCACTAGACTTCAAACTCCCTGAGGGCAGGAAGCGTATCTGTTTGCTGTTATATGTCTGACATTTATTGGCTGCTCAAAGATCACCCAATGAATGAATAAATGAATGTGTTGAAAATGTACATTGTAGCCCTGGCTGGTATAGCTCTGGATTGAGTGCTGGCCTGCGAACCAAAGGGTCGTCAGTTCGATTCCCAGTCAGGGCACATGCCTGGGTTGTGGACCAGGCCCCAGTAGTGGGTGTGTGAGAGGCAACCACACAGTGATGTTTCTCTTTCTCTCCCTCTCTTTCTCCCTCCCTTCCCCTCTCTCTTTCAAAAAAGTAATAATCTAAATAAATAAATAAATATCTTAAAAAAGAAAGTGTACACTGTATTAAAAACTTACAAAGTACAAGGTTCTTAACCCTAATACAACCCTGTGAAGTAAATACTGTTTTCACTTTTACAGACTGAGGCCCACAGAGGTCAGGGACTTGCTGAAAGTCATGTCACTAGTATTCTCTGGGCTTCAAATAATAAGTGTCACCACCGGCACTCACAGCAGTTAATAAGGGTCAGGCACTGTTCTGTACCTTGACAACTTACAGCAACCTAATGAGACAGGCAGTCCCGAAATGCCCTGTAGTGCTCCCTGCCTCCTGGTGTTTACTCTGGAGCATAGCTTCTGCACGTCTCAGGAATCCGGGCTCCGGGATTTGAGGGAAGGCCGGTCCCCTCCTCACCCTGCGGTCTTTTCTGGACCATTTTCAGCTCTCTTTTCCTCTGTCCAAGTAAATAAGGGCAAGTTAGCAAGTCCGTTGGCCAAGCAAATGTCCAGCTGAGGAACAGAATGCTGCTCTCCCCTTCTTGAAGGCACCCCTAGTCTGTGCAAGAACCCCCTTGAGACAGGCAGCCCTGAAATGCCCTGAATAGGTGTGGAGAAGTGTTTCTCTTCATGATCATTGTACTGTCCAGAAAGTGCCCTCTCTTCCTGTCTCCCCGTAGATCGGCTTCGTGGGGGCTGGGGGGGTTCTCTGGGTCGGCATCTCAGTGATCTGGGGAAGGTGTGTGTGTGTGTGTGTGTATCAGATAGTATCTGGTGCCAATAAATAATAAGGTTTGTTTTTCTGAAATCCAGTATATACATGTATATTTTGAGGTTATGTCTTCCCAATATGACTTGAACATACCCCTGCAGTCCCAGAATATGGGGCGTTGTTAGCTGAATGCCTCTTCGTTGTGTTAAATTCCAGACTGACACCTTAGGAGACTTAATTCCCCAGATGATGAGGCAGGCCTTTTTTCTTTTTCCTTATACCAAGTCACAGTGTTAACAATGCAGCCAAATGTGGCTCTGCTGTAAAAGAGTTTCATTTTCAAAGACATTTAGACAGTTTTATGGCTGACTTGAAGCATTTGTCTCTAACCACTGAGTTAATGTCATGTTGTCATCCCTGTGGATTCTTGCTGACAGTCGAAGGACAGGTGAGTTGTAGGAAGTACAAAGCTTTTCAATTAATTTATGATCCTGTTTGGTGTAAAGCCTGTAATTACTTTGTGGTTGTTGCCGTTGCCAAGAAAAAAGAAAAGTTTAAAACCTGTCTTATGGAAAAGTACTTTTTTGAACTTGAAAGATAGCACAGGTTAAAAAAAAGACTGTGTCCCTCCCCCGCCCCTTCAGAGGGGAAGTGGGGAGGGATGACGGTTTCTGGCATATTCTTTCCTCTAAGCAGCTGTTTTGTAGTGTGCGCACTTACTGATGAACAGGGCAGTTGTTTGGTGTCTAAGCCCTATTTGTATGTTCTTAATTGGACATCTCACACCCGGTTCATTCACTCTTTCATTCCTTCATCCGTCCGTTCGTTCAACAAATATTTGTAAGTGCTGCCGTGCCCAGGGGCTGTTGCAGGCTTGGGGGTCGAGTGGGAAGCATGGGAAAGGCTCCTGCTCTCTTGGACTCCCATGGGATGGGGGTGGCTGGGTGCAAACAGTACACAAGTAAGTACATTCACACACAAGGTAATTCAAGTGGTGTTGACTGTCGTGCAAAACACAGAGATCGGTAACGGGATGAAGCACGTGGATGCTGGGGAAGGAGGCAGCCAGTCCACGCAGACCTGCCCTCGCGTCCTAGACTCAGGACTCTAATGCCCGAGAAAGGGTCCCCATTCCCACCCCGCCCACCTGGTTTTGGAAGGTGGTACTGCACACTTGGCAGGTGGAAATAGAAGCCTTTGCAAGAACCTGGCATATCACCGGCAGGACTGTCTTCAGACGCCTCGCTCAGCTAAGTAGAGCACATCACTTCTTCAGGGAAAAGCGAGGGAAGCATTGAACGTCTTAAACAAGGGCAAGGTTCCCCCATCGCTGCCTTAATCAAATTCGTTATAACTAAATATATATTTAAGACATTTTTATAATTAACTTAATTTTGGTGTAAGTAATAATATTTGAATTCCTTCATGATGTCTAAAGACATCTTGACTTAGGAGATGGGGAGAAGTGAGCACCCTGGTGGAAATCTTTGGCTTTCATTACGTGTTTGTTCTGAGTAAACCCCACATGTCTGGGGTATAAATAGGGTGACATTTCCACGGATTAGCCACCTGGGAAAAAAGACGTGGTTTGAAAACCTGTACTACCTTAGGCTCTTTGCATGTTGCTCCAGCCACTGCGTTTTGATAGCTAAGACAGTGAGATAAAAACAAACCAGTGTTTACCACCTACACACACATGCACACACATGCAGGCAAGTGCAGAAAGATCAATGCAACAATATAAGTTCGTGCTTTTGGTTTCGTGGATAAATACAGACCAAGATGCAGGAACGGTTTTCTGGTGGCACTCCTGCCCTGTGCCGGAGAACATGGATCACTCTCTCCGCTTCCCTGGGAAGCTCTGCAGAGGACCCCTGGCAGCAGCGACCAGTCACTGGGGGCCTTGCTCCACAGACTGATTGCCTGGAGACCAGCTCTAAGGCAGAAATGCATTTATTCTGAAAGAACTTGGCCTGTACTTGACCTAACATGGGAAGTCAATGCTTTCTTGGAGTCAGGAAGGCGGCCTCACACAGCAGTTCAGACCAGACACCCTGGGATTTGACAGCCGGGTCACACCCTGACCCTGCAGCCTTCCCCCTGTGCAGTTCCGATAAGTGGCCTGACCTCGCTCTCATTCATGAAACGTGGGCCATCACAGGGCCAACCCCTTGTGTTGGCAAGAAGATTAAATGGAGGCCTTACCACACTTCGTGACCCAGGGTAAAAAGCTCGGGAAACGTTAGCTTTTTCATCACTTCCGCCATCATGGTTACAGGGTGCTACCTGGTGTCCAGTGGGGCTGCTTTTGCCCTTGTGTTTTAACAGCTGCCCATTCTCGGTAAAGCACCACGAGGGCTGCACCGGGGAATGGAGGTGCTGCTGGGAGCAGTGTGTGCTGCTGTGAACTTGACTCTGGGAGCAGCATCGCACTCAGCCTCAGAGCGCTGGAATGCTTTCTTGGAGAGAGCCTGCTGGGGTTGTCCTCTGTGTGGCCCTGGTGTGCAAAAAAAGACATGTCTGAGAATTGTTTCAGGAATGTAGCTGATCCAGTAGGAGTTGTCTCCCCAGGCTTTTCTGTCGGGCTAACTTGAATACATGAGTGCGTGTGTGTATGAAATGTGTGTCTCAGAGCTGTGGCCCGTCGGTGAGTCCACACTGCACCAACCATCACCTGGGGTCTGGGTAATTTGTACATGGGTCCTACTATTTTCTTCAATGTCTTTGAAAAAGTAATAGCTTTGTCACTGGGCATTTTCTCAGTCATTTAAAAACATTCACTATGAAACATCTCAAACGTGCAGAAGTGGAAACGATAGTGCAGTGGACCTTGGTCTCAACAGCTTTCAGAGTGTGGACGACCCGACTTCATCCGCACCTCTGGCCCCCAGCCCCAGGGAATTGGGGCAAATCCCAGACAGCATGTCATTTCTCTGTGAATATTTCAGCTTGTATCTCTAAACGCGCTCCTCTGCAAAAATAAACCGCACACTATCTTTGTCACACATTCAGAAATTAACAACTACTTTTTAATGTCACAAAGTAGTAAGCAGTTAATTCACATCCTTCTGATTGTCACGTAAATTTTTAAGTTTATTTTAACTGGAATTCAGAGAAAGTCTAGGGAGAGGCTGCTCTCCTCCAGCAAGAGGAGCTGCTCCTGCCGGTTTGGGGGAATTCCGCAGTTCAGGATGGTGGGGTTGCCCACCAAAAGGCCCGATGGAGCATCTCAGCCCTATCTGTGTGAACTCCCTACCCCTCTCGGCTGTGTCCTAGGCGGAGTCCCCCTGCAGCGTGTCAGAGAAAGTCCGCCCGGGTGAGTTGCTGTGCCCCTCTGCTGCTCGTAGCTCTGGTGGCCGCAGCGGCCAACGAGGCGAAGTTGAGAGAATTCGGAAGTGGTGCACAGGAGGTGTCCAGACAAGGGTTCTCCCCGAGACTTTACTTATAGGATGAGGTCAGAGAAACGCTGCACTTTAACCCGTAACTTCCTGTGTGACATTCTCGGGTTCATAGGAGGCCGGGTGTTGCTTTACAGAGTCTCAAACCCCGAAAGATGGATTAAATTTTGAAGGAAGCAGTATTGAATAGAGTGAAACTCGTTGTCTTAGCTAATAACAATAATAGCAACAATAATAGTGGTTACCGTTTATGGCTGGCTCTCCGTCTCTATGAGTTAAGCTTCTTTGGATTCAACCAACTACAGATTGAGAATATTAGGGAAAAAAATCCCAGAAAGCCCCAAAAAGCAAAAACCCTGAATTTTCCACACACCAAACAACTTGAATCCACTCAAACGAAGCAATGTGTAGGCATACCCTGCTGCAGTCTATATGCAAATATAGGTTATATGCAAATACTATGCCAATTTATATAAAGGACTCGCGCATCCAAGAATTTTGTTATCTGTGGGTGTCCTAGAACCAATCTCCAGAGATGTGAGGGATGGGTGTACTGGCCATTACTAAAAGCTGGCTTCTACATACATTCTAGATACATTATCTAATGTTCTTATATACTATCTCATTTAATTTCTGTCACAGTTCTATCAAGTAGATAATATGCTTACTTGACAAAAGAAGTAGCTGAGAAGCTAAGCAGTTCTCCATAGTAAAATAACCGGAGAAGTTAAGCAGTTCTCCATAGTAAAATAACTGGAGAAGCTAAGCAGTTCTCCATAGTAAAATAACTGGAGAAGCTAAGCAGTTCTCCATAGTAAAATAACTGGAGAAGCTAAGCAGTTCTCCATAGTAAAATAACTGGAGAAG
>VMDR010001344.1:0-72191 GCA_007922815.1 Macrotus californicus | reverse complement strand
GCTATCACAGCTTGTTATTTGGGGGTGAGGGTTATGTATAATATATTCCAGCGACATGTTGAGGCAGGTGTAGGGCCATAGTAGGATGAGAGCTGGATCTTGGAGTCAGAAACCAGCAGCATCACACGTTTCCCAGGCCCTCCAACAGGAGCCAGAGTCTCAGGGGCGGGGAGGGGCTTTGCCTTTTCTTGGACCTGAGCCCTGGAGTTAGTGCCCTTGCCCGACTTGAGGACAGAGGGCAGGGGTGGACGCCGTTTCTTCCTTTATGACAGGCTTTTCTCCTTTTGACCGAACGGTGAACCACCAGTTTCACTCCGCACCTGAGATTGCACAGACAGTTGTATCACCTAGTAGGTCTGACTGGAGTCGGGAATGACTGTATCCCAGGAATGTCAAAAGGCACGTTGGCTGAGGGCCGGCTTCGACTCTGTCATCGAACGTCAGTGACAGTTTATTGGAAACTGGTCTGTGTGCCTTCGCTGTGCCAGACCCTTCGTTTGCTGCCTTGTTTGGTTGGTCTTACAGCAGCCGTTTGAGACCGTTCTTCTGGCAACTCGTCTGACAGGGCAGGAGTCCGAAGCCTGGAGGGCTGCAGTGACTCCCCACAGCATAGTACACGTGTCCCACTGGAGTCAGACCCACGTCCGTCTGCTTCCCGCGTCCCGGCATGCAACTGGACGTTTTTTAAGTGAGATATGTTACTCGTACCAGAAAATTCACCCTTTTAAAGTATACAGTTTAGTGCTTTTTAGTATATCCACAGAGATGTACAAGCATCACTGCTGTCTAATTCCAGAACATTCTCATCGCCCCAAAGTACGGGCTGCGTGGAACGCTTCTAATTTGGGAAGGGGTGGGGATGGCGGACGGGGAGCTGGGAAGGCCTGAACTTGAGCCCCCCCTCACCCCCACTCCTTGTCAGTAACTGTGCTCACTGTCTTTTCACCCCCCTCCCCTCCCCATCTTTAACCTTTTATTTTCCTTTACCACCCCTTTCCACCTCGCTCTTTGTTTGAACATTGGTCATCAAAGAGGCGATCTGCCTGAAGGTGCAGAACGCAAGGTACTGTCCTCCCCAAGGTCTCACTTCCCAGCCCCTGAGAGCAAGGAGGAACCCAGCTCAAGTGTGAAAGCCCCACCACTCAACACAGTGAATCCAGGCTCCGGCTTGGCTGAAGACAAAGTGTAGCCCCGTGCTCTGAGGGACTCTTCCACTGAAGAGGGATCTCTGGCTTCGCAATTTCTCAGGTTGGCCCCGTCTCCTGAAGACTGCTGAAGGTCCACTAATTAAATATGTTTCCATTGTGGAAGTAATTTGACTCTGATAATAATGAGAATATTCTGAGAGACGTAACTATTTTAAGATTGTTCAAAACCCTTGGGAATGAATGTCTCCAGGGCTAGTTCCGGTGTATAAAAGCAGTTCAAGGTCACTGTCATCTGTTCCTGGCCTTCACTGCCGCTGCCTTCACTGAAGGCACCTCTTCTCCTTGTAAACACGTGGCAGAGTTTTAATTCCAAGTAATGCACAGTAAGTGATGATGGTGGCCATTCTGTGTGTTTGTCATGTAATATAATTACTGGCAAAAGAATTTGCTGGACCAGACTTGCTTATGGTTAATCTATGAGTGAAACTTAAAGATTTGAACAATAACCAATTTGAGAGAAATTCTTAGCTGGGGAATAACCAGGGTTTGGGAGCAGCATAATGTGAGGGAGGGAAGCTGACTTTGGGCAGAGCCTTCCCGTGAAGCCTGCCCTCCACCTAATGTGTGCTCATCTTCCGGAGGTCGGAGTCCGCCAGGCAGGAGTGCGTATCCTGAGACCTGCATGCACATGTCTGATTGTCACTGTGTGGTGACAGGAGTGTGGGAGAGAACTGCAGAGCCTCCCCCATGGCCAGCTCTCCTGGATGTCCTAGTTCCCTTCCTCTGCGGGGACACTTGATCCCAGCAAAGCTCCGTGCTGGAGCCAAACGCTGTGTCATGCTGTGTGCCAAGGAAGGCCAAGGGGCCAAGACTCTCTGGAGTGGACAATAAAAATGAGATATGAGGAATGTTAAATGTTGGAAAGGGTTTGGAAACCTAACCGGAGACTTCAGCATCCTTTGCACTTTAGACACGCGTGTATGCACGCCTAATGTTTGCCGAGGGCTTGCTCTGTGCCCGGCACGATGCATGCTAAGTGTCTGTCCTCCACGCCTAGTGGTGGTCCTTTTAGCTCACCTGTGAAGTCAGTGGCTACATTAATATCCATGTTTGACACATGAGGACACGGAGGCCCAGGGAAGTCATATAACCTGCCCCAGGTCATGAAGCACTCTGTGGGGGGAGTGTTTAAAGTGACCTTCTCCTCCCCTTGTTTCTACCCACTCCCGCCTCAGCCAGCCTCGGAAGAGAATTCAGATGGGAGGCCCATGTGTGTCAGCCTCTGCAAACAGTGGTGTGGAAAGAGTTGGCGTGGTAGCAGCCTTTCCAGACCACTGGATGTCTCCTCTTGTAGGTAATGGACACTCTTCCCATCAGATCACAGCGAGCCCAGACACGCTTGCTTTTAGAAAGAATTGTTGCAGAAAGTCACATGGGTTAGGGGAAAAGGGTGAGGAAGAGGGATGGCATGCGTCATAGTATCTAGAATTTCTAGTATGAGGTAGATATTATGTTAATATTTTATTAGCAGAGAAATTGAATAAAATGGGACCACAGATATGAAAACTGCCTCCAGTAGCAGACCTTGCTAAGTAGAAGCAACCTGTGTGTGGTGGGGATCATGGGCTTCCTGACTTACAGGCCCCCTCCCACCCTGAGGGAAGGCTTCTGTCCTCTGAGGAGCACCGTGGAGGAAATGAGGCTGAAAAACAAGGCAGAGTAGCAAATAACAGTGGTTTTTACCTGTGAGTAGACACTTATGTTAACCCCAGACTTTCCTTTGCTGCATTTGGAGTTGAGTTTGTACAGCTGCATTCAGACGGTAAATTGCTGGCTAGCAGAGAAAGTTCATGGGGTGGGGTGGGGGGGGGAGAGAGAGAGAGAGAGAGAGAGAGAGAGAGACAGAGTGTGTGTGTGTGTGTGTGTGTGGTAGGGGGGGTGCAGAATGGGAAACGGGCTGCCTGCACGGCTCTCTTCAGATTCACGGTGTTTCCTGTGGGCAGACTGCCGAGTCCTCAGCCTGAACCAGGTGCCCGCTGAGAGACCCCAGGGACGGCGGCTCTCCACCCTCGATGGCACGAGCCATTGCTTCTGCGGCCCCACATTATTCAGTCCCACACCATCTCCTTCCTGAAGGAGCAAGTGAAGGACACTTTATAGGAGGGTGTACTCAGCAGAATATTCTTGGCCCTGGAACCTGACCGTCTCTCAGACAGCAGGGAGGGACCCCTTGGTCACCACAGCATCGCAGGGGTTGAAGGACACAGTGGACCCCCGCTCTTGGCCACAAAGGTTTGTGTGAGCTACTTTAAAAAGGAAGCACACTCTGTGCTTGTAAGTGGCCTGGACTGATAATTGATAGCATTATTAAATATCCTTTATGTACAAGGCATTTGTATTAGTTTCTTGTGGCTGCTGTAATAAATTGCCACAAACTAGGTAGCTTAAATTAAAACAACAGAAATTATTCTTTCACGTTCTGGAGGCTAGAAGTCTTAAGTTAAGGTGTCAGCTGGGCTGTTTTCCCCCTGGAGACTCTTGGAGGTAATCCTTGTTTGCTTCTTCTGTCCTCTGGTGGTTCCCGGTGTTCCTGGGCTTACGGCCACAGCACTGAAACCTCTGTCTCTGGGGTCACGTGGCCTCCTCCCTCTTTGGTCTTAAACTTCCCTCTGCTTCTCTTATCAGGATGCCTGTGATTGCATCTAGGACCCACCCACATAACCCGGGATAAGCTTTTCCTCGCACAGCCCTTAACATACTTGTATCTCTCATTCTGTAAGTTACTACTCATAGGTTGGGGGGGTAGGGCGGGTGTTGGGGCTTGGACATGTCCTTTGGAGGCCACCATCCAACTCACTGCAGCATTCAGTGACGTATTTGGACATATGGAAAAATAAGAGGAGGCGCTTGCTCGTGAGTATGCATGGTCCAGTTGGATGAGCACAGGTGTTTCTTCAGCAAGTGTTTGCTGTTCATACGCCATGCTCCAGGCTGTGCGCTGGCACTGGCCCTGCAGAGAGGAGTGAGACACAGCCCCTGTGCTGGAGAGGCCAAGCCTGAGAGGAGAGACGTCGCAAACAAGGGTGACCCTAAAGGATTTCAGCTTCATCTGGTCTAGTGTTTGTGTGGAAATCTTCAAAGAAGTATAATCCAAAGACCAAAAGTAATTTTAAAAAGAAGGGTGATCATTTACTTGTCACTCTTAAAAAGTTAAAGGGAACTCCGTTCGTAAACTCCCAGTAACAATGTTCAGACCCCCCTTCCCCCCCAGTTTGCTCACATTCCACACGTTCAGAAGGCTGTTCTTTACGACCACCACCCTTCACCTTGATCCAGCCCTCACCCTGCAGGGCCTCTGACTCCTTCTCCCAGCTCTTCGTTATTGGGTTGGCTAAAAACTCCGTTAGTTTCTCCCGTGTGATGGCTCTAGTAGCGCTTAGTTGTCTTTCACTTCATTCGGAACGATTTTGTCAGGTTGTGTTGTGACAGCTGTCCTATCAGCGTGCATTTTTTTAAAAAAACATCAAAATTGGTGAGTTTTTGTGAATCCATTTTAATACTGAAGATGGAAGAAAATACGCAACATTTTCAGTGTATTGTGCTTTATTATTTCAAGAAAGGTACAAACATAGCTGTGATTGATCAAACGTGTCAAAAGTGGCTTGTGAAGTTTCTCGGTACTATTGACATTTTGGCCAAATCTTTGCTGTGGGGCTGTCTATGCATTGGAAGATGTTTACCAGCACTCTGGCCTCTACCCACTAGCAACCAATAGCAGGAGATAGCCACATACTCAACATATCCAAATCTATAAAGTTATTGGTGAAAATGAAAAATGTGTATTTTATTTTATGGAAAAAACGTAACAAACTTTGTGGGCCAACCCAATGTATATCTAGATTAGCTTAGCCTCCCTTGACACGGCAACCTTCCCTCTCCCCTGGGTCCTGCCCACCTTCCAACTCTGCACCCTAAAGCCCAGGAATGTCTCTGGTGGGGACAGTCTCCTTAGAAGAGGCGGTGATGGAAGGAAGGTAGAATACTAACATCACACAATTGTAGTCCAGTTTGGGATTTTAACATTTTGTTTTTGATTTTTTTAGAGAAAGGGAAAGGGAGTAAGAAAGAGAGGGTAAGAAATGTCAATGTCAGAGAAAAACATCAGTTGGTTGCCTCTTGTATGCCCCCTGGGGGACCAAACCCAGGCATGTGCCCTGACCAGGAATCCGCCCAACTAACTGAGATTCAAAAAAAGAAGCAAAACATTATTTTATATTGGCCTCATTCAATCTTTGCAACATCCCAGTGGGTAAAGACTGTTTTTCTTCCTGCTTTACACTTGAGGAAATGAGCTTAGATTCATTAAGGAAGTCACCCAAAATAAGTGGCTGAGCTGGGGTTTAAGATACCTGGTTTAATCTCAGATACCTGGGATTTTTGACCTGTGGAACCTAGAGTATGGAGCAGCATTGGAGGAATCTTCTGAGAGAAGGACACCTTGAATCAGGTTTGAAGGATAAGAAAACATTTGGAGAGCATCCAAAGAACTAAGCAAAAATGACAGGATGGTGTTTTCAAGGTGTTCTGAGCGCCCTTGTGGCCGATCCAGGGTGCAGGATGGGTAGGTAGGTGGAGACAGGCTGAGACCAGCCCCTGCTTGGATCTGTGTGTCATTGGACTTTGTTGGGGGGCGGGGGAATGGGAGTGACTGAGGGTTATAAGCAGAGGAGAATCACTGTCACATCCGTGCGATGAAAAATTGTTCTGGCGTCAGCGATCACATAAATCGAGGTGGAGGAGGGGGTGGGCTAGTCCTGGGGCGGGGAGGCCAACACGGCGGAACAGCTGTCCCATGCAGACGTTAGCCCTGGAGTGAACAGTGCCCCCACACGCCTGTATGGTCTGTTCACATAAAATGCTCTTCTGCAAGAGACACAGAGGAAGAGAGGCCCATAGACAAAGGCAAAATAATTGGCATCAAAGGCCCAGGCGCCGTCACCTGGCAGACCACTGGCCGGCAGATGGGGTGGCGTGGGGCTCCTCCTACACCGCAGCTCAGCCAGCTGCTCCCGTCTTTACCATTGTGAAACGAGCTGGAGGGGCAGGGTCGGTTTCTCATTGCTGTCTCTCGTCTAGCGCTGACACATCAGAAGAGGGGAACTTACTGCCCCTTGTCTCAGTGATCTCTAAGTCCAGGCAGAAGAGAGAACGCAACCACCGCTGGCTCAAAGGCTCTGTCTCTCCTGAGAGTCAAGTTTAGGAAATCCTAACAACTCTCTGGCCAGGTTCTGTTGACTTCAGCGAAGTTATCTTTTACTGAAGATACATTTTGAGTCAAAGTACACTGAGTATCTGAATTCTGAACGTCATTCTTGCTTTGGCTTCTACTCTTCCCTAGGTCAAAGCTCATAGGCAGGCTGAACTCTACTTCACCTCTGGTACCCCAATTTCTAAGTTAGATAACCACAGACAATGTCAAGAAACATCTTCAGCATCCCATTGGGGGCCACTGTGACAGCTCAGGTGAGAAGTGATGGCAGCCCGAATCAAGGCAGCGGCAGTGCAGCTAGAGATGTAAGTGGTGACTGCACAGCTGTGCTTCTAGTTGCTGAGTGCTCTCTGTGTGCCAGGCTTTGTGGAGTGCGTCTGTTATCTCATTCAGTCTTTGCAACAGCTCACGAGGTAGGCGCTGTTATTCTTTCTCTTTCACACATGAGGAAACAGGCTTAGAGTCATTAAGAAATTTGCCCAAAGTAGGTGGCAGAGCTGGGATTTGAGCCCACGCACTCCGACTTCAACGCTTGCATTTTTAATCTCTATGCTTACTGTCTCACAGCAGGAGGGTTAGGTGATTTATTGAGTATGAGTGTGGGGGAGGGGGAATAAAAGGAACAGAAGGAGAGTCCAAATTAGGCAAGTAGGCAGATGAAAGAAGATGGAGCCCTCCCCAAGATGAGGACACAGGAAAAGGAAAGGGTGTGGAAAGAAGGAAGATGATCTGGTTGTGAACATATTGGTAAGGCACATCCAAGTAAGATGTCTGTTAGATGCTTGGGTGTTTAAGAATTTGGAGCTTCAGAGAAAGTGGTTGAGGCTAAAGAAGATTTGGAGCAACTGTATCCAGGCAGCCAAGGAGCATGTGGGCAGCAGTGGGCGGGGTGGGGGTGCAGCACTGAGAGCTATTGAAGGAAATGAGCAGAGAACGAAACCAGGGACAGAATCTTAGGGACCAACGACATTTAAGGGACTGGTGGAGGATGAACCCTTGAATGAGAGAAAGAAATCATTTGAGCAATGGTAGGAGAATGAGGAGAGCTTGGGTCACGGAAACCAGAGGAAGACCAAGTGTGGTGACGGAGGGGTGGCAGCAGCACTGGTACAGCAGAGAAGTCATAGAAGGTAAGAACTGGAAGGCCCCAAAGCATTCAACAATTAGGTCAGTGTTCAACCAGCCGGTGGGCATGCAAAACATTATTATGGCTGCTTTGGAAGACAATACAGGTTTCCCCTGCTCTCTGCAAGTAGAGCCTGCCTATGAATGCTTTTGCAAGCTGAAATGGCATAAAGTGAAGAAGCCATTACCTTAGGACACATGTTGGTAATGGATGCACAAAGTAAATCAAAACAACGCGCACGTGCTCCCAGACTCAGTGCAGAGCTGTGGCGGCTTGCAGCAGAGTTGCTCTGTGCGTTTCCTGGGGAAGGAGCTTGGCCTTGTCATGCTGGCTGCCCCAGGTGTGTGCTGCGTCTGAAATGCCTTGCTGAGGCCCGTGCTGAGGGCCTACCAACCGCTAAGGCTGCCCATCACACATGTACGATCAGTCCAATGTCTTTGACTCAGTGAAAGTTTTCCCACAGCCCGACTGCACCGTCCTCTGTGGTGCCCATTGCCCGTGCATTGTGAGCTCCAGTGGCAAAGGTCTGTTTCCCTGTTCACGACACACGCTTTCAGACCACCCTGCCTTTGCTCTCACTATTTCCTCTGCCCGGGTCCTCCCCTGCTTCTCTGCCTAACAAGATTCTACACGCCTCCAACACCTGTTCAGGTGTTTTACCTTCTCTGTGAGAACTTTGCTGGCTCCTTTCACCACCCCCCCCCCCCCCCCCCCCCCCCCCCCCCCCCCCCCCCCCCCCCCCCCCCCCCCCCCCCCCCCCCCCCCCCCCCGCCCAGCACACCAGGCAAGATCTCCCTCCCCACTTCCATAGTTCTTTGTGGCCATATCTTCAATAAATGCTTGATACTCCACAAAATCAACTCAACAGCACTTTAGTAGGAAAACTGGGGGCAGAAGGATGCTACATCCAAGCAGATTGAAGGAGTGGGCAGGAGTAGAGCTCTGGGTTCATGGAAGATGGACTGCTCTCTGGGGATTGGTTTGATCGTAATTCAGTATTTTTTTTGTTTGTCTTTAGTATTTGTAATTTCACCCAACGAGGGTTGAGGGTGATGAGAAGAACATTCCTGGGGTGGCGGTAGTGCTGTCCAGGGCTTGGGTGCCGACAGACCTGTGTCCCTGAGTAGGGACTGTCTCCTGTCTTGAGATCAGTGATTCTTCTGGCCCCGGGAGCTGCCATCATCCATTTTGGGAGGAAGGGGGAGAGGATAATGACGCCCCTCCCTCCCCGGTGGTTATCTCTGGGAGGTTCTGGAGTTACAGCCTGTCTCACCTGTAGGGAAAGGAAAGAGGTTAGCTGACTGGGTTAGTGCCTCCTCTATTTCTTGTGGGATCTACAAACTTTTGAAGACCAATTAATGATTAGAAAAAGCAATTGATGATCAGTTTTTTTGTGATCCACCTAACGGACATTAAAGGCTATGTTCCAGGGACCATGTCAGCTACTGGGGATACAAGATAACCAAAGCAGGGCGTCTGTCCTCAGGGAGCTCGGTCGAACCCAGAAGACCAGTCTTGACCCCTGCCAGCAACTGCACTGTGAAACCCGCGCCTGTCTTGGTGAGGTCGGGCTGCTATACCACAACACCGTAGACCGGGGGGCTTAAACGAAAGGAATTTACTTCTCACGGTTCTGGAGGCTGAAGTCCCAAGTCAGGCTCTAGCGGGGTTTGGTTTCTGATAAGACTCTCTTCCTGGTGTGCAGATGGCCACTTCCTTGCTACGTCCTCACATGGCCTTTCCTCTGAGCAGGTGGAGTGGGGCGGGAGCTTGGAGCCACAGCAGGCAGAGACTTCTGGATGTCTGTTTTAATAAGGCCATTAATCCTATCAGATCAGGGCCCATCTTATGACTTTTTTAAATGTTAATTAGCTTATAAAAGCCCTACATGTTTCCAAATAAGTCAACAGTGAGAGTTAGGGTTTCAGCATACGGATTTGGGGGGGACAAAGTTCAGTCCAGAACAAGAACGTATAGAAAACTGTAGGAGCCCGGATGAGGGTGTGATCGTTCTGTCCCTGGAGAGACGCAGCAGCAGAAAGCTCAGTGAGGGCTCGGTCTGGATTTTGAGCCTGTGGGCCATTTGTTCTAGGACCTGACTGCCTAGCCCCGATTTGGAGGCTCTGGTGATTTAATAGTGCCAGCCAGCCACCAAGTAATTGCTGTCCCATGTAAAAACGGGACATCACAAGCCTCCTGTCATCACATCTTCACTCAGTGAATGATACGTTGTCATGCCTCTGATATTTTTACATTTGTTAGCAGCTTTTCTTGATGGTTGGGTATGTCAGAGGTTTCCTGACTAGTAGCCAGATGTCCCTCAGTTTTCACTGCAGCAGCCTGTCCGTGTCTCCTGCGAAGGTGATTATTTCAGGTCCAGTCACTGTACTTTAGACGGCTTGAGGAGCAAGCACGCAGTTCCTTTGCGACGTCCGGTGTAAATGAGCCAGGGGCTTGCTCGGGAGGCACGACCCTGCCTCTATCGTCCCCGTCTTTTGCAGATAACACTTGTGGGTGCCAGGCTCTGCAAGCAGTCGGCACTGTGCTGTGGTCATGGCATATCGAGGACCCTGCCTGTGGATATTCTCAGAAGGATGAAATGTCCCAGAAGCTTTGAGAAAAAAAGCCACTTCTTGTGTACATCTGTCGCATTCAGTTTACATCTCTCCTCTGCCATCTCATGTGGCCTTTGGGCCCTGACTGAGGCTTATCAGGGCCAGCTGACGAGTTTCTTCAAAGCGAGGAGTGAGTCACATTGATCTTTGTTCCAGCCTCATGTGCCCTGCAGTGGCCCAGGGATCAGAGTGTCCCGGTAGTGGTCACTTTGGGATAAACTAGTACAAGTGTTGGGCACTGGAAATAAGTGTATCGTTCTGCTGGCTCTTTGTGTCCCAGTGGAATTCCGCCTCTCTGCAGCGCACTGGCCTGAGTCCCTGGCTAGTCTCCTGCCCTTGGCATAAGCCAAATGATGGCCATGGCAGAGTCCCAGCCCATCACCCACAGGAGCTACTACCCTCAGCAAAGTGGGGGCAAGGCTTTGGGCAGAGAGTGAGCTCTGAAGGTACGTGCTGACAGTTATTTTCCATCTCCGAGACCAATGATTCTGCCTTTGCAGATGCAGGCAAGTGGTGATACTGGCGTAAGTCAAAATGAAAACCCTCTTCCTTTCTACGATTGCTCCAGCTGGGAAGTCGGTTTTCTGTTGTTTCAACAAGTGGGCTGGAGGACATACATACGTGTAATATTTAGGGTCATTGACTGAGCTTGATACAGATTTGCTCCTTTTTTCTCCCCTCCCCCTTCTCTTCAGAGACTCTGTTCAAAGGGGAGTTTGTGAGACGAACGGTAGATTCACAAATGTCAGGGACAGCAGCTGAGCTGCCCCCTCACCTCCTGTGCTGCTGCAGTCGCCATGTGGAGCTCTCTGCCCAGGCGCATCTGGTGTCTGGGGCTCGGCTAGTCCCACAACGAGAGCCTTTTCCTGCTGCCGTAAAGGCAGTTCGTTACAGATGTTAACCTTGCTGCCTGCTCCCTCACAACACGCACATTCATCTCTGCTTGCATCACTACTGAAAGGATGCAAATGTTGGTCTGAGCATCATTCAAAAGCCTCCCACCCATCTGTGAATTCTTCCCAGACTCTTCTGTCAGGGCCCGTGTTACAGGTCCTCTGCCGGCAGCGGGGAGCTCTCCAACAAAAGCTAAAGACCCGAAATCTTTCAGAAGCTGTGACGAGCAGACTAGGACAAGCTGAATGGATGTCTTAATAGGCTTTTAGATGTGATTTGGCCAGTGTTGGCAGAGGAAGCTCACGGGGGAAAAAGGCAGCAAGCATTGTAACGTAAATCACTGCAGACCCACTGGGCGTGACAGCCTGGGAAGCTAGTGATTTCTCCAGGAAAGAACTGACTGCAGTTACCAGCAACAGAACATGATGTAGAATGGGGAAGACAGACCCCCGGATGTGAGTACAATCTCTCTTTAATGCAGGGTTTGGAGCAGTAGGAGCAAAGCGAGGAGTTGTAGCCGATGGCGTCCCTGGGTGCCTGTGGATCGTCTCTGGGGAGGTGGTTCATCATGCCTGGCTAGGACTTTTGTTTGTAGGTCTCTTTTAGAAGATTTTGCCTGAATGTAGTAGCTTTGGGATGTTGGGAACAGGAGACTTTGTTGTAAATCTTCAACAAAGCAGCAAAAGCAAACCTCGTAGACCTTTTGCTATAAAAAGAAAACCGATCGCATCACAGACCAAACAGCTGCGTGGCCTTCTGGCGTTTGTTATGGGAGACAAAAGGATCGGCAAATCGGAGAGCAGCGAAAATGGGGCTGAGAGAAAGCAGGGAAATCTTCACTGGAGGCTAGATCCCTTTCTAGATTCAGGGTACTCACTGCATATTTGTGATCATGCAGTTATTTCATTTCTGCTTAAAGAACTGGCAGCACGTTTGCATTTAAGGCTTCTCTCCAGAACACTGTGGGAGTGAGCACCATGACAAAGAGGGACGTGATTGAGAGAGTTGGGGCCGAAGAATTCCTCACCGCCAGCAATGACAAGTGTCTTGAATGGTAGCTGATTCACTTGGAAGAGGAGGCTCAGATTAAATGAGGGAACGGGGTTGCTGCAGCCTGGGTACCCAACAGGTTGGCTGGGAAGTTTAACTCCTTGATTGTAGACCGGTCACCACTCCACACTTCCTCTCCCCTCCCCACTCTGTTTTGGGGGTCCTTCACGCCCCCTTATCCCTCTCCCCCAGCCTGCCTCTCTGCCTGGCAGGTATCAGATGACAAGCGGAGCAGCCCCTCGCTCCAAAAGGACGAGGGTTACTGTTCTGCTAGAGCAGTGGTCCTGAGAGAGCTGAGGAGGAAGCGGGGCTGGGCTTGCACCTGCACCCCAGGCTGGGTGTAGAGGAGGGAACAGAAAGGAAGCAGAAAAGAAGACTCAACCACTTTCATGTCTTCCCACCCACTCTGTAAATGCGAGCGCCAGAGACCCTAGCAGTGAGGCTATTTGCTGGATTTAATTTGAGGGTGAAGTTCAGATGCCAAGTACACAGGAAAGATGCTAGCAACAGACTAGGAACTGAAGACCTGGGGCTCCCTTCCAGATTTTGCAGGCAGTTTTCTTGTGCACCTGGTGGGGGTTGGGGGAGGGGGACATGTATCCAAAATAATGACCTGTCCTGGATGCCGCCCTGTGCTGCAGGTGAGCCTTGCTGAGCCTCTCGGAGCCCAGCTGGAGGGGATGGGGTAGGGTGGGATGAGAAGTGGGGAGCATTTCATTATTCAGTAGCTGTCACTGAAAAGCAAAAAAAAAAATGACATTTCTGTTTGACCGACATTTTCTCACAACTGTAGTATTTTTCTGTCTCAAAAAAATGATAACATGTGCTGGATTTGCAAAGGGCTGTTTAACAAAGGTAATTATGTAAGCAAGGCTATCTCAGTAGCTTGCAGCCACGTCGAAAAGTGTAGCTGTGCTTTCATCTCGGTGTCTGAGAGGCTGGATTTATTGCATGGGGCAGGGGGGTTGGAGGGGCGTGGCTGGCGGTGCACCACACCGGCCTGTTGATCTGGTGCATCTGTTGCTGGGGAGACCAGACGGCACTTGTGGTCTGGAGCTCGTGACCTTAGCTGACCGCATGCACGGAGGTTGCAGCAAGATCTCTCTCCCCAGGACTGAAGCTGTGGGGGGGGGAATGAGTAAGATATTAGCCATGATAACGATATTTGTGTGAACCAGACCATTGTCCTTGAGACATTCCCATGCCTGTTGCAGGAAAGCTTTGGGAAGGGGAGGGTGGCAGTTCAGGTCCAGCGCACAGAAATAATCGAGCAGATGGAAGAGAATGCTGCTGTGGGAGGGAGAGCGTCCAAGAGGCCACAGCTAATGTTCTGTATTTTCCTGCCATTTAGACCCAGAGTCCTTTTTCAGTATTGGGGCAAACAAAGCAGAAGCTCAGTATCATCGGTTCGAAGGTACCCCAGTTTCCCTAAATGAAGAGAGACAATGTGTCCTGTGCTTACAGAAACAAACCACTTCCCCACAGCGAGGAAGTCTGGCGAATATAAAGCCCAAACTACTGTCTTTCCCTTTGATCCTGGGAATTTCCGAAGTAGTTTCCAGCTTTCTGTTTTGAGCCTCAACTTAAGACTTTCATTGACTCAGTCACTCACCAAAGACTTCTGACCCCTTCCAGGGTCTCTGACCCCGGCTAGTGCAGCAGCCATCGCTGCCGTGGCCCGTGCCCTTCTCCAGGTGCCTTGCGCTTCTCATGAGCCTGGTAACCAGAGCAGGATGGTTTGTGCGGCTTCCTTCTCTCTGTTTCCTTTTGATGCTTTGGCTGCGTTTTGGGTATTTTGGGATGACAAGGCGAAATTTGATAATTCACAACTTGGGGAGAGATAAGAATTCTCTCCGAAGTTACAGCATTTGCATCTGGCCGGTACATTCACATAATGAGATACCATCTCTAGCCCCCGCCACAGTCCTGTTGTTGTGTCTGTGTTATGTCTGAGCCTTTCACCCCAGCCTCCCAGGGTGGTCGGTGAGCTGGCCTGCCTCGGTGTCACAGTGCCGGGAGGTGGGAGGTACAGCGTGGCACAGTCTGGACCTTGCCCAGTCCCGTCATGGCCAATTCCTTAATCTTTAGGGACTGGAAGGAGCATTTGGTTTACCTGGAAGCAACTTAAAAAGATGTCTGCATGTTTTGGGCCTTCAAACGTAGAATGGGAGGTAGAGTCTGGGGTGAAGAATGGTTGGTGTCCCTTTGGTACAGCATTTTCTTTCCTTTTGCACATATTGCTCTTTTTAATAAGCATGTTTTAAAGCTCAGAGAGGCCCTCACTTCCTTGCTGTCGATCAGATCCTTAAGCATTCCTCTTGTACCCAAAGAATCTTCACCCAAAGAACATTACCACTGGCTTTGGTTTGGTGCAGTGGTGGCCCAGGATTCCTGGGAGGAGTCAGTCTATTCATTTGGCCATTTTGGGGAAAGAAGTGCTTGTTTACCGCTGGTCAGCACCTCCAGACCTCTGCTCTGAGTGGCCGATGGGTGGTTTCAGTAAGCTATTTACTTCCTGCTTGTTAAGATGGGAAGCTACCGCCTGTTCCCTCCCGGCACGGTTGGCAGTGCACGCTGTCAGTGTGTCTAGCGTCCCTGTTGTCCCCAACGTGGCTTGTTCCAGCAGCAATTGGACCCGCGAGACAGCCGGGCCTGTGCCCAGCTCTCCATCTGTTTCGGGACTCAGGAAACTGCACTGTTTGCAGGCAGAAAAGGGTGGAGGAAGAGGACGGCAGTGCCTGCTGGGAAAATCCCAAGGAGGGAACCCCCTCCTCAGGGTCTCTCCACAGGCACCTGACCTGCGTGGGGATTGGCATGTTAGCCACCGTGGACCCCCAGGACGCAGCCCAGAAAGCCCTTTGTAGTCATCATCCATCGTACAGTTACTTGTCCAAGGTGGCTCTGGAAACCCGTGATGTTGAGGAGATTCTGTTAGGCCTCTGCTGACCCTCAGAGAAATGCAGAGTAGACCTTGAAGTTCTAGAGACTCTCGAGTCCCCTGCAGGGGTAGAAAGGAGGGAGGCTGGCACATCTGCCATCCAACTGTGAGCTCAGGGGCTTTACTGAGCAGAGAGGTCCTTCCTGCTGCCCTGTCACCCCCACTCCCCTCCCTATCAGGAGCCATCAGTGCAATGTCCTAAAGTCAGAGAGAAGACATGTGGCCTGTCCTGTGTGCCAAGGGACACTGATGGCAGCTTTGTTTTATAACCCCTAGGTCCTGAAGATGGCCTAGTGACAAGGGCACCTTCCAATGATCGGGAGCATCTGTCTCCGTGGGTGCCGGCCCCGGCCAGTGGTGTCGTGTGGAGCTGAAGGGACGTGCCCACCTCTATCTGGAAACCTCCTTCTCTCCTAATTCATGAGCCAGCAGGATGCGGTCGCTGCGCTTTCAGAACGCCTTCTCATAGCCGCGTACAAAGGCCAAGCGGAGAATGTGGTTCAGCTCATCAACAGTGGTGCCAAGGTAGCAGTTACCAAGGTAACAAGAGGGGCATTCCTTGGGGACTAGCCTACCTTTTAACCACTGTCCACACAACTGTCCTGTTGAGCTCACAGCTTTTAAATAATTGGCTTTTTTTCCCAGTAATGGACATTTAGAGAGAAGGAAGGAGGGTTAAAAATGCTTTCATTGCAATCTTTCAAATGGAGTAACTTGTATTTAGCATTTGACAGTTTTTAAAATCACAGTGTGTCTTTTTCTCACTTCTCCAGCCAAATGGACAGGGGACCTCTGTGGAGAAGTGAGGAGACAAAAGCTTACTGGGTAGAGTGTTTGTTTAATAGTCTCGTTAGATAGGCCTCCTGGGAAGGTGGACCAGCTGTGGACAGGGCTCCTCTCTGCTGTGCAGAACCTCGTTGTCCCCATCTGCCCAGGGACGAACTTGGACCAGGTGACCACCACAGCCTCTTGCGTCTTTGATTTCATATGGGTCAGTGAAAATGTGTGGCCAGTGTTGGGGGACATTGCTTACCCCCCACCATCAGATAACACTGTGGTAGGCAAGGGAACAGCATGGGCCGCAGTGCAGTTTTGTTACAAAGCTGAGCAAAGGCAGAGGCTGCACAGTTAGGGGCAAGTTTAAATACACAGGCAAAATGATGTGGGTGGCGAACTTACTCAGCACGTAGCATGGCCCTAAGTGCTTTCTGGCCCTCTAGACAGGGTTCTCTTCCCATCTCCACTTTAGAGATGGGCAAACTGAGGCACAGAGGGATGTTTTAAGCAGCTTGCGCAGGGTCCCTCAGCTGCCGAGGTCACATTTTTGGCTAGTTATAGGTAGTCGCTGTATTTCACACTTCCAGTGTGTGCCTTTTCCAGCACCTCCACGCGGTTGTAACGCAGTGCTGACACTGTCTGCCAGGACAGAGCCTCAGGTCCCACAGGTTAGGGGCTCAGTCCCACAAGACTGCCCCCCCCATATGCCAGTTGCAATTCACATTGTCACCTGTGCTTCTGACCAACCGGCGATAAATGGGAGGTTCCTTGGGTTAGATCAATTTGCTAGAGCAGCTCACAGAACTCGGAAAAATGTTTTACTTAGCAGATTACTGATTTATTATAAAAGGATTTATCTTGGGAATAGCAAGATGGAAGAGATGCATAGGGCAAGGTATGGGGAAAGAGCATAGAGCTTCCCTGACCTTTGACTCCCAGCACCTCCATGGGGTTCACCAACCCAGGCATTCTCTGAACCCTGTCCTTTGAGTTTTTACAGAAGCACAATTTACTAAATCATTGGCCATTGGTGAATGATTCAACCCCTAGCCTCTGTCCCCTCCCAGGAACTGAAAGTATCAATCTGCTAATTGTGATTGGTTTCCCTGGCAACCAGGCCCCATCCTTAGGGGCTTTCCAAAAGTTACCTCATTGTCATAAGTTCAGGGGTGGTTGAAAGGGGTTTGTTGTGAATGACACACTCCTGTCACCTTTTTTTTTTTGCTCTGGAGCTGTGTCAAGAGCTGATGACACCAGACCAACTATTACAATGAAAGATGCTCCCATTGCTCTCATCACTTAGGACAGTCCAAGGGCTTGGGGAGTGATAAGCCAGGAATGGAGACCAACAGCAGAGACATGTGTCTTCCTACAAATCACAACATCACAATGCTGTCCTCTAGAGAGACGGAAATCTTGGGCTACTCAAAGGTCGCCCGTTGGCCTAACAGCATTTTCTGCAAACGCGGTCACTGGGTTGCTAGGTGTGTGGGACGGATGGCGAAGGAAGCCCTAACTCAGATCCAAGTGTGATCTTCCTGCAGTGCTCCAGGGTCCCGGTCACCACAAATGGGAGAACGGCAGGACTCTCTGGTGAGGGCACAGGCTCACACATTTTAACGCTGTGATGTTTGCTGATTGTACAAATTTATTAACTTCTTTGACCCTGAGTTTCCTTACCTGTAAAAGGGGACTAGCAATACCAACCTTTCAGGGTTGTCAGAATAGTAACATGCGAGCACACAGCTCAGAGCCTGCAAGTTCTCTTTTTTAAACAGACTTTACCACTTGCTTTTTTAAAGAGAACTTCATAAAGATATAACTAACAAGCCAAACCCTCACCCATTTGAAGTGCACAGTTCAGTGGCTGCTGATGTATTGACTGAGTTGTGCAGCTGACACCGTGTTCCAGCTTCAGGGCGTTCCTGGCACCCCGTGAGAAATCTCCTATTATTCAGCTGTCATCTCCCCTTCCTACTCCCAGCTCCTGGCAGCCGTGAGGCCACTTTCTGTCTGTGTAAATGCCCCTTTGCTGGACACCACATATACACAGAATCGTACATTCTGTGTAGCCTTTTGTGTCTGGCCTTTCTCTCCAAGCCTGACGCTTTCCGGGCTCGCCTACACTGCAGCAGGTATTGTGCTTTCTTCTCCTCTATCACAGAATAGGTCACACCGCTCTGCAGTACGGCATGTTTTGTTCATCCGGTCCTCGGCGGGTGGATATCCTGGGTGGTTTCTAGTTTGGGACGATTGTAAATAGTACGGCTATGAACATTTCTGTACAGTTTTCGTGGGGGCACGTTTTACTTTCTCTGGATGGACACCTAAGAGTGGAGTTGCTGGGCCCCACGGTGAGTCTGTGTGGCATCCAGGAGCTGCCCAGCTGTGGTCCAGGACCGCTGCGCGAGTTCCCTTCCCCGTCAGTGGTGGGCGAGATTGTCAGTTTCTCTAGATCCTCGCCAGTGCTTGTTATTATCTTTTTCTAAACATATTTTGCTTTGTAATAGTTATTACTATTTTTAATCCTTACCCAAGGATATGTTTTTTATTGATTTGAGAGAGAGAAACATTGGTATGAGAGACAAACATCGATTGTGCCTCTCATACGCACCCCAACCAGGGATCAAACCCACAACCTGGGTATGTGCCCTGACTGGGAATCGAACCTGCAAACTTTTGGTGTATGGGACGATGTTCCAACCAAGTGAGCCACTGGCCTGGGCTAAAAAATATTTTTTAATGGAAGTAATGCCTGCACATAGGAGCTTTAAGAGTGTAAGTTGAAACACTGCTGGAAGAGCCTGGGGTTTTGCCCAGGGCAGGGGGAGCTGTCTTCTCTCGCGTTCGGACCAAGTGCCACAGAGGGGGCATGACATGACAAGAAAGCAGCTCTGGAGCCCGAGTTGGTGTGGAAAGCAGCCTTCAAATCCACCTGTCCCCACTGATCTGTGGATTTCTGTACCTGCAAAATGTGGGACCAAGTCCAAAGAAGGAGAAAGGAAATAATAAAAACAAATGCAGAAATGAATGAAATAGGAAACAGAAAAAACATACAGAAAACCAATGGAACTGAAAGTGGGTTCAGTGGAAAAAGTAACAGAACAGACAAATCTTTATCTAGACTGATCTGGAGACAAAGGGCTTTCTGACCACTGCCTGGGGACCTCTTTCCTCGCATCCTCGGGACTCCCTGGCCACCTTTGTATATGTTGTTTTTCTGTTTCCTGGACCCCATTGTCTTTCTCCCTCTTGGTTTACTTCCTTATGTGGATGTGACACACCCTCTAGCACAGTGCTGTCCAACAGAACTTTCTGGAATGGCGAATTGTCCTATGTCTCTGCTGTCTAACTGGGTGGCAATGCATGACTATCGAATACTTGAAAGGTGGCTAGTGTGACTGAGGAACTGAATTTTAAATTTAACTTTAATTAATTAAAATTTAAATGCCACGTGTAGCTGTTGGCTACCACATCAAACAGCTCTGAAGTCTTCCTGAGAATGAGTGTTTGGGAGAGAGCAATCAGTTTTAGACATAGTCTATTGTCCCTTTCTCTCCCACGTTCTCCGCTCTAGTTATATCACAGTGTTTTAGCAGATCCATAATTAGTGTGATTATGTAAATGATGTTCATCGGCAAGCCAGTAATTGTACCATAACTACATTTCCTTTCTTCTATACCCTGCTGCTTTCCCTGGAGTCGATCACTTTTGCGGGAACCCATGTCATGGACGGTGCACAGTCTCTGAGCTTTCTAAGGAAAGGAACACAGGAGATAAATGTTTTGAGAATCTCTATGTGTGAAAAAAAGTCTTTATTCTACCCACTCACTTAATTGACAGTTTGGTGTGAAATTCAGGCTGAGAATTATTTTGCCTCAGAACTTCGAAGGCCATGTTTTATTGTCTCTGAGTGTGGCTGTGGGGAAACTCTGCCCTTTCAGGCCTGCCCACTCAGAACCACCACCTGCAGGGAGTCCACCCGGAGCACAGTGCCCTGCGTGTGTGTCTCTCATACCTGCGTGCTCCGAGCTCCGCAGCAGACCGCCGCTCTGACCTGGGTCAGGGTTTCTCTCTCCTACTTTCCTTGGTGTTTGACGAAGAAAAGCACTGGGATTTGGAATCCAGAGACCTAGGTACAAGCGCCTGCTCCACTGCTTGTGAACTACTTGTTGATGCTGGCCAGGGTTTTCAGCTTCTGTGCTGCTGGCTTTTTGGGCCAGACAACTCTTTGTTGTGGGCGGTTGTCCTACGCACTGTAGGGTGTTCGGCAGCATCTCTGGCCTCTGCCCGTTAGATGCCAGCAGTGTGCTTCCTTTTCCCTAGTTGTGACAGCCAAAAGTGTCTCCAGACATTGTTGAGTGTCCCCTGCCTCTGGGGAGGTGGGGACAGTAGCACCCCTAGCTGAGAACCGCTGATGTAGGTAAATTGCTTCACTTCTTGGGTCTCAGTTTCTTCACACAACTTAGAGGGTTTCTTTAAAGACCAAGTATGATAACACATGTTGTTACAGTTATGAATACGTAGGCACAAGACATCGGGGATGGTTTCTTTAAGCCCTCCAGTGCCTAGCACAGTGCTCCCGTAAGCACCAGTCCACTGCCACACCAGTCAGGGCCTACTTTTCATACTGAGGTCAGTTATCTTCATGTGTCTTGACCGACATGTTTCCAGCTGGCCCAGGTAATCTGATCAGGACACTGGGTGTGCTGAGAAGTCAGATGTAGCCCTGGAGTAAACTGCCTGGCTCTTAGAGACGGAAACTCAGGATCTCCCAGCAATTTGTCATCTGATCCCCTCACTTCCCTGCCTCTGCTCTCAACAGAGTCACCCATTATTTCATGCACCCAGCAAGTGCTGACAGAGCACCTGCTGTGCCCCAGTGAACGGTACAGGGGAAAAAGTCTTGGCCCTCACGGAGCTTGTGTCCTGTTGGAGAAAGCAACTATAATTTGCCTTGCCTGCCCCTCCCCCCCTGAAGTTCCTCTTGGCTCCTTGATGCTCCACCTCCAGTTTTGTTCTCCATAGGTGCTTCCTCTGTCGCCTTTTGCACTTCCTGCCTGTAAATCTGACTTTCCTCTAGGGTCTCTGCCTTCACCTGCTCTTCACTCTGCATGCCCACCTCCCACTGGTCACCACGCCGCCCTCTCCAGCTTGGCTCTATCTCCTGATCCTCGTGTGGAGCTGCCTACACGGGCATCTTCATATGAATGATCACAGGTACTTGAAATCTAAATGCCTAAGGCAACCTTAATGTGCCCCTTTTGTTCTCTTCCTGTGGTTTCTATTAATGAATAGCACACCCCCCCCCCCAGCCTTGCACCATCCCTCAAGCAGAAGCCCAAGGCCCCCCTCCCTTCTTTTGGCCCCTTCACAATCCCCCACCTACACAGCTGCTCAGTGACCTGGAGCGTCTCATTCCGCCTTCTCATCTCTACTCTGTGCCTTTCTAGGTGCCCCCACGGACACTTCTTAAGTGTCCACATTTGATAATAAAACAGAAAAATGGGATTTTTCTTTTCAAGAGATCCTTGGTTTTATAAGAACCAAGCTTTGGTTTTATAGGAATATATTCTCTTCATAGTCATCTCAGATTTTAGTTACATATCCTCACCTAAAGCTTAATATTGTCACCCCAGTACCAGTAGGTGTTGTGCAGTCTGGATAAGCTCTCTGCACAGCTCCTGACGCCAGGCATTCAGCCTGTAGCTCTGAGTTCAGAGCCTCTGGGAATCTACCGGTAGAGCATCTTTTCTCAGGAAGCTGATCCTTGGGATGTTTCACCACAGCTTTTATTTTTCTCCAAGAGTAACCAGACAAAGGTTATTTGATGCAGCTTTAGTTAAGGAGAAAAGTACAGGTTCGTTCATAAAATTAATGTTTATCGAATCTCTATTGATATGTACCACTCCCCAAGTAATGATATGGGGATTTCGATGACTAAGAACTGCAGCCCAGGGCCTCAAGAAGCTTGTTCAAGGAGAGCGAGCTGTCCAGAGTGCACCGCAGAGTGGGCAGGTGGACGCCTCAGGAGGGGCCAACACAGGGGCACGTCATGCAGGTAGGGATGGAGGGGAGGGAGGCCAAAAAAAAAGAGAGAGCACTGAAGACCATGTACAAACTTTCATGGTGTCATGTATATCTGACTTATGTAAATCTATATATTTGCATATATGTTTATGTAGAAGGAAATTGGAGAGAGCATTAAGACATATATTGACCAGGTATAGCCATTGATCTATGAACAAAGCAAGTAGCAAGTGATGGGTATAGTATGATATACTTTGGTTAAGAAACAAACCCACTTCTCTGTGCAAACATGTGCTTGTGTTTGTGTGAGCAAGGAGAACCATGTAGAAAATATGAGGCTGTTAACATTGGTTACCTGGTGGGAAAGATGATTAGCTTTGCTTTCATACATTTTCCCATGGTATTGGTCCACATATTAAAATAAGCATACAGCCCTGGCTAATGTGGCTCAGTGGATTGACTGCCGGCCTGCAAACCAAAGGGTTGCTGGTTTGATTCCCAGTCAGGGCACGTGCCTGGGTTCCGGGCCAGGTCCCCAGTTGGGGTGTGCAAGAGGCAATCACACATTGATGTTTCTCTCTCTCTCTTTCTCCCTGTCTTCCCCTCTGTCTAAGAAGAAATAAGTAAATCTTTTAAAAAATAAAACAAGCATTAGGCCAGTGCTCTGCATATTCTGTCTCTGTGAAAGTCTCACAGTAGCTCTGAGAAGTCTGTGCCCTGGTATCTATGGTACCAGTAAGGAAAGAGGGTGCTGAGCAGGAAGTAAGGGAATAGCAAGGGGGTGCTGAGCAGGAACCAAGACCAGTTAAGTGGTAGGTGGTCGACCTGCAAGGAAGCCAGCTATGTGTGGCTCTGAGGACAGCACCTAAACTGTCCCTGCTCCCTTCAGCACAGCCCCAGCCACCCCTTCCTGGCTCTTACCCCCCTCAATGCACACAGAGAAAGGGGCTATCCTGTATGCGGGACCACCCCTTCCCCACCACATGCACACCATTCCCAGAGTTTTATGGCCACGTCAGAAATTCCTGACCAAGGCAATGAAGTGCAAAGGGTATGAACGTGGACACAGAAGCCATACTGCCTTGGGTTCAAATGCCAGCATATTTACTAGCTCTGTGATCTTGGGAAAGTTGCCTAATCTCTCTGTGTCTCATATCTTCATCTTGAAAATGAGGATTAAATGATAGCTACTTTGTTGGGTAGTTTAAGCACTAACTGAATCAATACCAGTAAAATGCTTAGAACACTGCCTAGCACATAGTAAGTGACAGATGCAGTTGCCATGACAAGGAGTCCTGATGGAGCAACAGCAGCCACCCTGTGGTCTGGGAATTGTGATCCAAGGACCAGGCAGGGGGTCCGAGCGTAGGACCCAGGCTGTTCAGTGTCCTCATCTGAAAAGCGAGGGTGACCCCAGCCCTGTGGGGTCGCTGTGAAGAGGAAATGAGATGACACGGTGTTCCCCACGATGTCCAGCAGTTAATAAATGAGCACTTTCTCCTTCTCGGCAGAAACTGAGAAGCTGATTATAAAATCTGTGTGAAAGTGAGAAGGGTCTGGAATTGCCAAAGCAACTTTGGAGAGCAGAGTTGGGGGACCTGTGCTGCCTGATGTCCAGACCTGCCATAGAACTACGGTCACCCAGACAGGGTGGTGTGGCTGTAAAGGTCAACGAGTAGATCAAGAGGGCAGGATGGCAAGTCCTCAAACAGACCTGCACATATGTGGTCAACTCATTTTTGACAAAGATGCCAAAGCAATTTAACGGGGGAAAGAACAGTGTTTTCCACAAATGGTGCTGGAACAACTGGACATCTGTGTGCAAAAAGGTGAACGTGTTAACTCGGAGATGGATCACAGACCTGAATGTAAACTATAAAAATTCTGGAAGAGGACAAAATCTTTGTGATCTTGTGTAATGTTAAATGTTATGTTTCCACTTGGCTAGGCCATGATGCCTAGATATTTGGTCAAACGTTATTTTAGATGTTTCTTTGAAACTGTTCTTTAGATGAGATTAACATTTAAGTCCGTAGGCTATGAGTTAGGCAGACCGTCCTTCATTATGTGGTGGGCCTCATCCAATCAGGTGAAGGCCTCAAGAGAAAAATACTAATGAGGGAATCCTGCCTCTAGACCGCCTTCAGGCTCTAGCTGAAGCTTCGGCTCTTTGCTGGGTCTCCAGCCTCCGGGCCTGCAGAGTTTCAACTTGCCATGCACGAGACATTTCCTTAAAGTAAATCTCATCCAACCCAACCCAAACCGCTGAATTGATAAACACACCGGAGAATGCTGCTCCGCTGTAGAAAGGAAAGAGTGACTGACAGAGGAAGCAGCGTGAGTGAATCTCAAAGCCTTATGCATCTGGAGCAGGCACAACAGGCCACACAACGTGGTTCACTTTGTATTCTAGAACAGTCAAAAATACAGGGGCAGAAAACAGATAAGTGATTGCTAGGGGGCGGGGACAGTAGAAAGGGATTGACCAATAAAGAAAGCAGGAGGGAGTTTTGAGGGAGAGGAAAATCTCTATTTTGCTTGTAGAGGTGATTTTATATGACCAAACACATTTATTCAAACATGTCAAACTGAATACTTTTAAAGGGAAAATTTTATTGGATATGAATTGCACCTTGATTTCTTTTAATGCTCACCTAAGGATATTTTTATTGATTTTAGAGAAGAAGAGGGCGAGGGATGGGGGATGAGAGAGAGAGAGAGAATCATTGATGTGAGAAAGAAATATCAATCAGCTGCCTCCTGTACGTGCCCTGTCCAGGGACTGAACCCACAACCCTTTGGTGTTCGGGACAGTGCTCCACCCAACTGACCCACCTGGCCAGGGTGCACTTTGATTTTTCTTTTTTTAAATAGCTTTTCTAAATACAATTGTTACAGAGAAGGAAATACATGTGGGAGGTTCGGTGATTTTTCTGTAGTCATTTACAGGCTATGGCTCCTGTGGATCTTCCATGCCCTCTCCCCACACTAGTGAACACTATGCTCCCCTAAATGTGAACTTGAAACCGTTAGAGAGATATGTGAAGAGTTTGTAGTGACGTAATGATCCCAAGCACGACATTTGTGTCGACAGCAGTGAAGAGTGTGGGGTGGTAGGTGTTTTCTGTCAGCCACTCCCAAGAGAAGGCTGAGGTAGGTCCACGGTGTGCATTCAGGCTCCCAAAGATGTGTAGCAGGACCAGGATCTGCATGCACAACAGCATCCCTCCTGCTGCTTCAGCTGGGCTTCTTGCTCTTAAACCTGGTTCCCATTTGGGTGACACCCTGCATTCCAGGGCAGAGGAGAGCAGTGGAAGCAAGGATCTTGTCGCTCATTTGTCTTTGAGTCTGTGGGTGTGTGTTTCATATTAGGACTGACTGCAGTGGTGTGGTGGTGCACGCGCGTGTGCCAGCCTGTTGGCCTGGAGCCCTGTCCTGAAAGCTGGTATCCCCACGAGGTGGGCCGTGGGAGAAGTAGACGCTTGTAAGGTTGTCAGATGAAAATGTTCACTCGAGGGCTTGTGTTGTATGTAGCTTGCTTCTTCCAAAAGACTCTGTGTACTTGTTTTAAAAGATATGAAAAGTAAAAATGTTGAACCGGTAATACGTTCACATGGTTCTGATACAGTAGGTACAGAAGGCAGGTAAGTCTTTCTCTCTGTCCCAACCACTCGGTGTCCCTCTCCTTGAAGGCCAGCTGTCTCACGTTGTTCTTGTATTTTTTCCTGAGATGGTTTATGCACATATGTTCAAGTAGGTGTGTGTGTGTGTGTTCCTCCACAAACTGTTTCTGCATGAATTGCAGGGCACACTGCATGTCCTCCTTCACTTTGCTTTATGCAATGAAACATAATCAGCTTAATCTGTCCCCTGTCTTTTTAAGGTTTATTTATTTAATTTTAGAGAGAGGGGAAGGGGAGGGAGAAAGAGAAGGAGAGAAACATCGACTGACTGGCTGCCCCTCACATGCCCACGAACGGGGGCGGGGGGACCTGGCCTCCAGCCCAGGAATGTGCCCGGACCTGGAATCAAACCAGTGACTTCTCGGTTCACAGGCCGGTGTTCAATCCACCCAGCTACACCAGCCAGGGTTTTACCCATCCCCTAGTAATGGACGTTGAGATTGTGTTAGTCTTCTGCTCTTACAGATTATGCTGCACCAACTAACCTTGTCCTGAGCTCCTGCTGCAGTGTGGTTTTATCTGGGGGACAGATCTCTCTAAGTGGCGCTTCCTGGTCAGGTGACACATCCCCTTGTCACTTTGACAGCTGGAGCAGGACTGCTGTGCATAGAGCTTGCATCAGTGTGCACTTCTGCAGCAGGTGGGAGTGGCCTGTGCAGCTGACCTTGAGGCACACAGTGACCAGCCACACTGCGCTCTCCCTCGCTTCCTCCCCTTCCGAGCTCATCCTGCCTTTCTAGCATTCTCTCCGTGAGCTCTCTGCTGGCCTGACTTGGCCTGTATTTAGCCTTTGTCACTCTACTTCAGTGTGGGTACCATAGAGTTTTCTCTTTCCACCTCACCCTCTGGGCTCTGACTAAGGTCGGCTGCCTGGGAGAAAGCAAGGGAGTGGCTGATGGGAGGGGAGGCGTGGGGCCCTCCTTGCCTCTCCTCCCCTTCCTCCCCCCCCACCTGCTGCCGGAAAATGTGGCCCAGCGTGCTGTCACCTCCCCAGTGAGGGCGTGAGGGCTGGAGCCTGTGCAGGGCTGATGCAGCCCCGGGCCCTTCTCCGGGCTAGTAGATCCACTTTGAGGGTGAACAGTTACTGTCAGGCTGGGCAGAAAATCTGCTTTTTGTTCTGCAGTAGCCAGAAGCATCACCCTGTGGGAGGAGAATCCCAACAGGGAAATTTACGCCTTTGTAGTTTATCATCAGAAATCACCAAAGAAGCTTGGCATATGGTGGTGCTTCTGAGCAACAGTTATACAACGAGCGTCTGTTAAGATTTTATTAAATGAATCAATTAATGAGGGAGCCAGTAAGATGTTACAACCAGTTTAAAGGAGAATGCAAAGAATTACAAATACAGGGTCAGGCACAAGTAAACGCCCCTTTTTTATTACGTAAAAATTTCATTACAAAATCATTAGCATGTAATTCTGCAACATAACAATATCACACTCAAGCACACCAAATGCCATTTTAGGTGAAATTTCCAAAGTGCTGTCCGTCTCGTGCGAGACCCTACCAACCATGCTCAGTGGCGTTCCTTCTGTCAGACCCAGTATGTAGGCCACCAGGAAAGCAGAAGCAAGTTTGTTCAGTAGAATCAGAATTGGCCGGTTTGCACTGAATCTCCACTGGACATAGTTCGTTTGCACCAGCATCAGTGTAGAGAGAGCACATGATCGCTAAGTGGCTCAGAGACCTGGAGATGGCCTGGGAGTGAGCGCTGTGCCTGAGACAGGACGTTAGTCCCCTCCCCCGCCCTCCACCAGCTGCGTGTGTGTCTGTCTCCCACCCTGTTAAGTTAAAATTTCTTCTGTTTTCACTTTTTTAAATCGTGGTAAAAATGACACAAAATTTACCACTTTATCTGTGTCTGAGTGTACAGCTCACTGGTATGAAGTGCATTTGCGTTGTTGGAAAGCCACCAGCACCGTTCACATCCAGAACTCTTTATCCACAATGGAGACACTGCACCCCTTAAACGCGCACACCCTATTTCCCGCTCCCCTGGGCCCTGGCCACCACAGTCTCACTTTCCTTCTCTGTGAATTTGTCACCCATTTCAATGTCTTCCCCAGTTTCTCCTTAACAAGGGTCTAGGCAGCCAGTCACATTGACATCTCTGTGACCCTGGCCGGTCATTAGCCACCCTGAGCCTCGGTTTCCTGCCAGCATGCGGATGCACTCAGGGGCGTGCAGTGAGGGTTAAATGAGGTGAGCCATGCACAGTGCTCAGTGCACGCAGTGAGAGTGTGGGAGGAGCTCCATGGATGGCTGTTGCTGTTACCGTCATCACTGTTTTCTTACTTGGGTTCTGGGACCTCAGAGGCATGGAAGTTCCATTAGGTCAGGAGCACCTCAGTATTGGCTGCAAATGTGATCACCTGGAGAGCCTCAAAAATACGGATGCCCAGGTAGGTCCCACACCCAGAGGTTCCGATTTACTTGGTCTAGGGTTTGGCTTGAGCTTGGGTGTTTCTCAGAGCTCTGGGTGACGCTGAAGAGCAGCGAGGCGGAGAACCGTTCGCTGCCCCAGGAATTTCTCCCTGATGTCTCAGAGCCGCCTATGGGGTAGGACAACCCTCTCTGGGCTTGTCCTGGACCAAGTTGGGGGTTACACGCCTGGAAGTCATGGCTCTTTGTAGTACACCATGAAATATGGATACCTCCAGCCAGAAACAAGTTTACTAGCAGGAAATACATGTCTCAAATATGAGAAGGCAGACACATGCTGTGGATTGTTGTGTGGCTTGCTTATGAGACAAGGCATGGGAATTGATTGGGTCAGTACTAGGAAGGTCTCAGTAAGTGTTACCTTATTATGATGAGGATGTTAATTAGGCAGGAGCACAGTGACTCTGTGCTTCTAACAGGGGTAGGGAGGTGCCCCCAGGAGGTGGTCTTTGGAGGTAGGAGAGGTGCCCCTCTTGGATGGAAAGGAACAGGGTGGGACCTGGTGTAATCAGACAGTAGCCCCTGCCTGGGCCTGTGCGGAGACCTAGTGTAACTGAGGAAAGCAAGCCCCAAACTTGGGATGGGCCCTCACACCTGACCGCCGGTGTCTTAGGAGAGCCTCTTGAGTCCACTTGGAATGGGAGTCCCAGAACTGGCCGAGTCTCTCAGCTGCAGGGTGTCTTCTGTTTCCCTCTTGCTTGTGTTTGCACTGGAGTTCACCTGGGCTGGCGGCAGGCTCCGGGGGCCCTCCCCTTTCCCCAGTTCTGGGCAGGCCTGGTGGGTGTGTCGGCCCAGAGACCCTTCTAGAACCTGAGTGCTTAATCAGCAAGTCATCCACCATCCCTGTTCCCCAGGGTCTGTCCGTGCATGCAGTGGGCACTCTCTGTTGCCCAACAGTGTGCATTTAAAGTGGAAGCCTCTACTGCACGGCAGAGCACTTCATAACCCAGGTTAATGTGCCACTTAAGCCCCCTGAAGTCATACATGCAGGAGGTCCTGGCCACTCTGGAGGAGTGTAATGCGGCCCAGCTGGGTGCCAGCACATTAAAACCCTCTCTAAGTCCTGGCTGCATCCTCCTGAACGAAGTCCATTGTAGTTTCCAGGCCACTGTGGCAGGACTTCCGAAGCATCACCACTGAATCCAAATCATTCTGGGAGCGCTGCAAATGCAGAAAGGAGCTTTAGCAGCTGTGAGTCACCCACCGGGAACTCTGTGCAGATGCTGGGGCAGGTGGTCTGGTGGTAGAGTCTCTGAGTCCCTTATTGCTTGTTTCCCCTCTTAAGCTATATTGATTTAGGTCTCAGAAAATAAATTAAGCCTGAAACTTATTTGGAGACTGAAAATCCTTTCTCACTGGCCTGTCAGTTTATTTCCAATGAGGATTAGCTGCTGTATGTTTAGGCTGCTATAAAACCAAGGGTCTAGGGTTGATGGGTGTGTAGGTGGCAACTGTGCTTGGTTTTCTATTAGCCCACGTTTTCATGGAATTGAGCATTGTGTAAAGAATTGGACACCATGAGCAAGTGGAATGTATCCCAAGTGCAAGGCTGGCTCCACGTCAGTCCATGCAGTCCCCATATCCACAGCTGTCTCAGTCTGCTTAGGCTGCTGTAAATAATACCACAGCCTGGGCGGCTTGAACAACAGACAATTACTTTTCATAGTTCTGTAGGCTGGGAAGTCCAAGATCAAGGTGCCAGCAGACTAGGTCCTGTGAGGGTGCTCTTCCTGACTTACAGAGAGTGGCGTTCTCACTGTGTTCACACATGTGGGGGAGAGAGAGCTCTGACCTCTCTTCCCCTGTTTATGAGGAAGAATCCCACCATGGGGTCTTACATCCACGACCTCATTTAGCCCTAAGTAGTCCGCATAGGTGCTCTCTCCAGGTATGACCACATTGGAGGACAGAGCTTCAACATACGAATTTGGGGGCACAGACGTTTAGTCCACCACAACAAGGTTAAGCAAGAAAAATGATACGGTCTTACCCACAGACGCAGAAAAACATTTGGTAAAATTCAACACTCATTCATGGTTAAAAAAAAAAAGCAGCTCTCAGCAAACTAAGAATTGAGAACTCTCTCGACATGATAATCTACAAAAAACCTATAGCTGACATTGTTAATGGTGGAAAACAGAATGCCTTTCTCTAAGAAAAGGAAGGAGGCGGGGATGCCTGCTCTTACTTACCACTTGTATCCAGTGCAGCGCCACGGGTTCTAACCACTGCGACCCGGCAAGAAGAAACGAAACGAGAAAAGGCACAAGATTGAAAGAGAAGAAATAACACTGTGTCTGTTTCTATTCGTAGAAGACAGGATTGTCTACATAGAGAAAACCAAGGAATCTACAAAAACACTCCTAAAACTAATGAGAGTTCAGCAAACTTGCAAGATAATAGATTAACACACAGAAATTTATTACATAGCAATGTACTAACTGTGAATATGTGGTGTTGGAAATAAAAATAAAATACCCTTTATAGTCATTCCAAAAGAAATGAAACACTTAGGTTTAAATTGAACAAAACATGCACAGGATCTGAAAAATTACAAAACGACGAGGAAAGAAATCAAAGGAGGCCTAAATAACCGGAGATGCAGGCATATCATGTTCATAGTTAGAAGACTCAACATAGTAAAGCTGATAATTCTCTCCAGATCGGTCTGTGTTTAGTGCAGTTTCCTTTGAGATCCCAGCAAAGTGCTTTGCAGTTATATGCAAGCTTATTCTGAAACAGGGGTGTCCAACCCACAGCCCGCATGTAGCCCAGGGTCGCTATGAATGCAGCCCAGCATAAAATCGTAAGTTTACTTAAAACATTATGAAGTTTGTTTGTGATTACATGTTGCAGTGCATTTCATATGTGGCTCCAGACAACTCTTCTTCTGGTGTGGCCCAGAGATGCCAAAGGTTGGATACCCCTGTTCTAAAATGTATATGAAAAGACACAGATTCTAGGACAGCTAAAACAAAATTAAGCAGGCGGAATCGCTCTGCTTGATTTTAAGGCCAACTGTGTGTATAATTCCAGTGTTCAGGAGCATGTGGGATATTGGTGGAGGGATAGACGCTTAGATCAAATAGAACAGAATAGAGAATCCCAGGAGTGGACCCACACAAGCACGTCCGAAGGATTTTTCCCAAAGGTGCAAAAGCAGTTCACTAGGACACTCTGAAAAGATGATGTTGGAACAGTTGGATGTCCACAGGTTAAAAAAATGAAACTTGACCCTAAGCCCATCACCTTACACAAAAATTAATCCAGAATGGGTCATGGCCCTAAATGTAGAATGTGAAATTATAAAACTTCTTTTAAAAATCATGAGAAAATCTTCAGGCTCTAGGGCTAGGCAAATAGTTCTTGGATTTGACGCCTGAAACATGATCCATAGAAGGAAAAAGCGATAAATCGGATCTCCTGAGAATGAAAGGCCTCGCTCTGTGAACAACTGAAGAAGAAAAGACAACCAACAGTCTGGGGAAAAGACTAACAAACCACACGCCCGACAAGGGACCCACAGCTGGAATGCGAGGTCGGTCCAGAGGTGTCCAGCCATGTGACATGGAAAATAGAGACATTTATTGAAGGAGATACAAGATACAAGAAGCATTGCACAGAGGACAATGATGCCTCAGTTCCCTTCAAAGTAGGCACCTTGAGACCCCACACACTTCTCCCAATCACCATCAGCTGCCACATCGTATTTTTCTGAATCTCACTGATGGTCTGAAATCTCTTCTCTTTCAAAGGTGATTTTAGTTTTGGGAAAAGCCAGAATCACAGGGTGCCAAATCTGGGCTATAGGGGGGCTGAGTCACCTGGGTGATTTGATGTTTTGCTAAAAAACTCTGCACGAGACATGATGCATGCATGAGTGGGCAGATTGTTGTGATGAAGCTGCCAATCACTGCTGCCCGTAGCTGTGGCCTTCTGAATCATACAAATAGTTTCCTTGGAGGAATGTTCAAGCTTAATGCAAAATTTGATACAGATTTGTTGCTCTACTCACTCAGTCACTTTGAATGTGATGACCACACAGTACACATGCTCACTCAAGGGTGTCTACCTCCCCCACTGACTAGTATAGTGAAGTCATCATTGTTCACACATGTGCATTCCAGTCCCCTCTCCTTGACTGCCAGGTCACATCGATGTCACACAAATCGTTCTCATTGTATTAACAATGGCTGGACTTTTACCAGACAGACCTCATATAAAGAACTCAAAACTCAACTAAAATAACTAACAATTCTGTTAGCAAAAGGGCAAAAGACATGAAGAGACATTCACCAAATAGCATATACCGATGGCAGATAAGCAAATGAAAAGATGTGTAGCATCATTAGCCATAAGGTAAATGCAAACTAGAATCACAATGAAATATCACTACACCTACTAGAATGGCTAAAATAAAAAACAGTGACTACACCAAACGCTGACAAGGATATAGAGAAAGTAAATCTCTCCTACATTGCTGGTGGAAACAAAATGATACAGCCACTCCGGAAAAATAGTCTGGCAGTTTCTTAAAAACTAACTATGCAACTACTGTGTGACCCAGCACTTGCACTCTGGGACATTTATCCAAGGGAAGTCAGAGCTTATGTCTCCACAGAAGCACACCCAGAAATGTCTGTGGCGCCCCTACTTGCAAGAGCCCAAAACTGGCAACAGCCCAGCTGTCCTGCAGCAAGGGAACAGCTAACCAGTTATGGTGCGTTCATACCGTTGGGTGCTCAGCAACAAAAGAGAACAAGCTGTCGTCCACACACGCAAGGGTGCACGCTGTTTCATTCCATTTGTACGACATTGGCAAAATTAGAGAAACGGGAAAGAATCGCGATTTCCCTGGTGAGGGATGAGGGTGGGAGATAGGTGAGGGGAGGGAGATGAGCGTACCTGGAGGGGCCCCAGGAGGCGACGCTGGTGCAGAGTCTGAGTCTGGACCGTGTCAATGCCCTGATTCTGACATTGTGCTATAGTTGTGCAGGGTGTCTTAATTAGAGGGAACTGGGTGAAGAACGCGGAGAGCTGACTGTATTTCTTAAAACTGCATATAAATCTATAATTACCTTGAAATAAAAAGTTTAATATAAAAAAAAATTACAAAGGGAAGGCAGGGATAATGGAAGGCCATAATTAAAAGCTGTTTGTGGCCTGAGGGCCAACCCAGGAGCCCCAGGTTCAGGAGTTAACCTTGAGCAGCCCTGCATCCAACCCCCATGCCTCCCCTGCCCCAGTTAGCGAAACTGCACTGCCCAGGCCTGAATCCCCAGGTGTTCCCACTGCCTTGAGTTCTGGTGGTGTGTCTCTGGTATCTCTATACCCTGTGAAGGTTGAACCCCACCTTAATAGCTTCATGCCCTGGAGCAATACTCTTAAGGTGCCCCCTTCTGGGCTGATCTGCTTTCCTGAGGGAGCGGAGATTGTCCCTGGAAAAGCCAATAGGAAATGTGAGTGAGCACTTAGCCTGGCACTCAAGTGTCTGTCAAGTAAATTATACCTACTGCTTTGACTACAGAAGAAAATTCTTAGATGCACATGTGGTACTTCCTTCAGAATATAGACCTGGGCCAGAGAGAAAAGGGAGCTGCTTCTGTTAAAGCAAACCCTGGAGTCTACAAAGCTTTACACCTGGGGGAGGCTTTCTGAGTGGAGGGGAGGTCACACCAGCCTCCCTCTGTCCCTGGCACTTTCCTGTGCAGCTCTCTCACTTTGCTGGCCCCTGGGTGAAGAGCTTCACTCTAAGACGGAGGTGGATTTACCCTGAAGTTGATGGAATTTTGGCTTCAGGGCTCTTCCTTGCCATGGCCCCTTTCAATTCCCCCAACCCAATTTTGTAATCTTTTTTTTAAGGAAGGACGCCAACACTGTATATGTTTCAGGCCTCGTGGAATTCGCATTTACTCTTGGTAAAGGTTCCTTTGTGGAAGCAACCCCAACTCTTGGTTCTCAGCATAATGGAGCTAGGATGAAACTTTCCCAAATTCTAGGTACTAGGGGTTACAAATAAGGGAGAGAGAAAGACAATATAAGCATAAAGAAGTAATGCAGTGCAAGTACTAGTTTCTTCTCTAGCTTTCCCCAGCACTCACAAGCTCTGGGAGACAGCTGGGTTCCTTGCCTCCTGGTGCCCAGCCTACTTCCACATTGAGGTGCCTTGTGATGGCTCATCCCCGAAAAACTGGTGATTGATGGCATGTGCTTTGAAGACAGTCTGAGTTCAAATACCATTGTACTGCTTAGCAGCTGCACGCTTGGACAAGTATTTCACCTCTATGCCTCAGTTTCCACATCTGTAAAATGGGACAATAATGACCAGCTCAAATTTGCCAGGTTATGCTGCAGGCAATCTAAAATCTCAGAAACTTTAAACAGCTTTTGAAGGTTTATTTCTTGCTCCTTTTGTTTGTCCACTGCATGTAAGTGGGGTTGGGTGGGGAAGGTGGCTGAGCTCATTGTGGCCCTCACTCAGGACCAGAGTGACCAAGCCTCCACCATTTGGAAAACTGGCTGTCAGCGCCTGTACCACAGTAGAAGGGAAGGTAAGGATTTGCCCATTAGCTCTAAATGTTTCAGCCTTAAATCGATACATCACACACTCATTTCATTGGCCAGGGCAAGTCACGTGGCAGCACCTAACTTCAGAGAGGTTGAGAAGAACACCTTTCCCATGAGCTTGGAAGAGAAAGGCGTGTTTGCCACACACACCTTAGGGTGCTTGGGGGGACCGAATGGTGTAGTGGAGTGTCTAGAAGGGTCCTTGGTTTTGCAAGTGCTCAGTACGTGTCAGTATGAAAACAAGAATGGAGGATTTCCTACTAAAAATCGTCAGTGATAAAAGTTGACCTTCCACAGGCAAATTAGAAAAACTGGGCTTCATAAAAATTAAAAATTTTTGTGTATCAGAGGACACTATCAACAGAGGGAAAAGGTAACCCAAAGAATGGGAGACAGTATTTGCAAATCATATTTCTGACAAGGGATTAATATCTAGAGCATTAACATAAAGAACTTCCACAGCTCAGGCACACCAAAACAACTCGATTTTTAAAGTGAACGAAGGACTTGAATAGATATTTCTCCAAAGAGGACATACAAATGGTCAGTAAGCACATGGCAAGAGGTTCAGCATCTCCAGTCATTAGGGAAATTTAAATCAAACTCATAATTAAATCATACCTGTTAGGATGGCTATTTCAAAAAGACCAAAACAAAGCAGAAAATAACAAATGTTGGCAAGAAGGTGGAGAAATTAGGAACCTTACACCTTGCTGGTGGGAATGTAAAATGGTACAAACACTATGAAAAACAGTATGGTGATTCCTCAAAAAAATTAAGCATAGAATTACCACGTAATTTAGCAATCGCACGTCTAGGAATATACCCAGAAGAAGTGAAAGCAGGGATTTGAACAGCCGTTTGTACAACCATGTTCATGCAGTGTTATTCGCAATGGCTGAACATTGGAAGCAACTCACATGCCCATCAGTAAATAAGTGGATTAACAAAACACAGTACATGCATAAAAATGGCTATGCCGCAGTCACGCAGACTTCCCGCACTAAAGTGACCACTATCACTCAGCCTTAAGAAGGGACGAAATTCTGATTCATGCCGCAACATAGATGAACCTTGAGGACACAGTCAGACCCTGGGTCCCGAACATCCTGGTTCTCCCACAGTTCGGTCCTCGACCAAGTTGTTCACAGAAAAAAATGTCTCAGTCGTGTAGCAAGACTTCGGGTCTCAGTTCTCTCCACCCGACAGCCCTTGCGCGCTGACACCTGTGTGGTCAGTCACGTCTCTCAGGCGACAGAGATCAGTTTTTGAACAAATCGCTGCTAGAACAGTTTTCCAGAACAAGTTAACTTTGAGAACTGAGGTTCCACTGTATTAATTAGGCTGAGGGATATAAGCCGGCACCAAAGGACAAATACTGTATGACTTCACTTATAGGAAATAGCAAGAATAGGCACGTTTATAGAGATGGAAGTAGAAAAGAGGTTGGCGGGTGCGTGGGAGGGACAAGCGATCTGAAGTTATTGTTTAAAGGATACAGGGTTTCTGTTTAGGATGATGGAAAAAAATCTGGAATTGAACGGTGGTGAGTAATACCACTGAATTGTACACCTAAAATAGATAAAGGGGCAAATTCTATGTTGTGCATGTTTTACTACAATAAATCAAAAAGAATTGAACCAAGAATAAGCAGAACACTTAAATAGTCTAATTACCACAGAAACGGTTAGAAACATTTTTAGAGATGCACCCTTTAAAAAAAAACACTAGGGCCAAATGTCTTCTCGGCCCTGTTTCGTATTTTAGCTACAAAAGAATAACAGCTCCAATGTTATTTAAACTGTTGTAAAGCACAGAACAAAATGGAAAGCTAGATCTGTTTTATAAAACCATTACAACTCAATACCAAAGCCAGGTAAATATAAATGAGAGAGCAAAAGATAATACAAGAGCTATAGATCAATTATGAATGTAAACACAAAAATTCTTCATGATGTTACTGAGAATACAGCACTTAACCAGGAAAATAATGCTGTGTGACCAAGTGGAGTTTGATCCAGGAATGCCAAGTTGGTTCCATAATTCATAGTACCGAGAAATTAGAGGAGAAGACCACACGATTATATTGGCAGTTGCTGAAAAGGCAGTGATTCCTAAGAACCCCAGAAGGTCAGAGAGGACAGGCCTTATACCCTGACCATGGTTCATCACCCCCTGGACTGCCCTGCTTCGCTCTGTCAATGTGTCAGCCCGGAGAAATGCAGTCTAGGCGGCTCCCTGTGAAGAGCATCAGGCTGTTAAGTGAGTGCTTTAACACAGGGACAGACGCCCTGTAGGGACCAGGGGGATCCTTCACGGCCATTTAAGTTGACTGAAATGTTTTGGTCCTTCTTGCTGGTGGACCTTTCTAGAAGCAAGCCCAACCCTGGCAGTTTCTGGATCACCTCAAAAGGAATTCACTTTATTAACTAAGCCATTATATTTGAATAATTGACTTCTAACAATATACATTTCAAATCACCTCTCCAAATGATTTATGATTATTAGGCCATCCCCAAAGTAGGACTTAGAGAAGCCTTCTGAAGCTTTTTGGCACAGGAAGTGGACCCATTTACCAGGGAGGATTGTTACCTTACAGGACAACCCCTCTGACGTGGGGTCGGGCTGTGGGTGCTCAGTGCAGGAGTTTTTCATCTGCCCCCATTGCCTTGGAGGTTAAAATGAGCCTCTTCTTCCAACCTGAGATTGTCTCGAACCCTGATTTTCATCATCCACGGAATTTGCCTCCTTGCTGCTTGTCACCTGTAGTCTAAGACGTGGGCTGTCACTCGTCCGTGCAGACAGGTAGACAGAACACATTTCGAACATTTCCAAGAAAAAGAAGGCTTTTTAAACTACTTTAATTTTTTTTTTAAGTAAAGTTTTATTTTCTCACTCTCCTTTGATCTGTGGCCCTTTTTTTCTTCACTCGTTTTTTTCTGAATGTCTTTAAAACTTTGTCTTCATTAAATCATAACCTTTGAAGGACTTTGAAGTTTTGGACCCAGATCTCCACCAGTCCAGGCAGCTGAAACTCGGGGCGACTCTCTGTGTAAGAGGACGCTGGGGGCACCCCAGAAAGTCGGCATTGGCCTCCACCGTTAAAGCCTGAGTGCGCGGCCGAGGGGCCAGGGCTTGCACTGTGTGCGCTTCTGCCACAAGAGTCTAGGTCTTGAAAAATCGCTGGACCTTTTTTCCTTTCTGTCTTCGTCCACATGAAACCCTCAAAGACGCTCTTCAATGTGCATGTTCCATTGCCTCTAAAATATGCACCTCTCTTATTTTACTAGCTTATAACTTCTTGTTTCTGCATCTCTTATTTTCTTAATGCTGCAGATAACATAGACATCATTTGCCTCGAAAAAGACTGCGGTTACAGAATAGTCACGGGGATGTAAAGTACAGCATGGGGAGTGTAGTGAATAATATTGTAATAACCGTGTGTGGTGCCAGGTGGGTAATAGGCCTGGGGGGACCACTTCCTAAGTTATATAAATGTCTAACCACCGTGCTAGACACCCGAAACTAATGTACATTGAATGTCAACTGTAATTGGAATTTTTTAATTAAAAAAAAAAGACAGTACAACCCTGAACTATTGTATTTCTCATGATCTCCTGAAGAAAGGAACTGTTGTCATTTTGAAATGATACTAACCTCACCTAAATTCTTCCTGTTAAACTGTTTCCTGCCGTGTGTATCACATCTGTGCATCTGCTCTCCTTGTAATAACCCCCAGCTAATAGGCTTAAATTGTTTTGTTTTTCTGAGTGAATGGGTCTCAATTCCATTATTCTTCTTTGCCCCACGTCTCTGTGTGACCTTGGGCATGAGCATGTCATTGAGCAAAGGTGGTGTTCCAGGGACGGCTGAGCATCAACGCCTTTCTTTCTCACTCTTTGGGCCCACTCCGGGGCTCATCGCTCTTGAGACAGGTGCTGTTGGTCTGAAAGGCCTGCCCCTTAGTAAGGAGGATCCGAGACCCAAGCAGCAGAGGGGAGCTGTGACCCAGCCTCTGAGTCTCAACTGGAGTGAGGAGTGGCCAAATCTCGGCCCAGGACTCCCAGGCCCCACGGAGTCAGTGGGAGGGAAGGGTCTTTCCGGGCTTGTTTCTGTGGATTGTGGTTCCCAAATGCCCCCTGACCCCCTCCCTGGGGTCAGCCCCTACCAGGGGGGCCTCTCCTACGTGAACACCTCGGTCTCCCTTGGGCTGTCCAGTGAGAAGGGTTAAGCACCATATCTGAACACATGCTGGGAAGAAAGCCTGTCTACTTCCTTTCAAGGTGCCTTTTAAGCTTGTTCCTTTTGGCTGGGCTTCCTCGTCATCCTTGTTGGCAGGAGACCTTTATCTGAATAGGAGCCCTCCCCCTGGAATGTTGTTCCCTGACAGAGCCCAGACCCTCCAGGTGGGAGTGGCTTCTTCGAACTGTGTGGTGAGGCCGTTTGTTCTGGGCCCCCTTTACGGTCACCTGTTAGTGCAATGTATGGGTCACCTGCATGAGCAGGACTCGCTCCGATGCTCTTGTGCAGCAGTTTTGCTGGGAGTCGGGACCCACAAGGGCTCGAGCTGCCAGAGCAAAGCAGCACTGCAGGCCCAGAGCCCCACAGTAGTGGACAGCGGGGTCACCTTGTCCTTGTTGCCTAGCAACATCTCAAGGCCCTTCACTCTTCAGTTCCCTGGAAATGCACCAGCTCGGAGTCTCTGCCTGTCCCTGCAGGGTCCTGTGTCCTCCCTCAGATGACCCACCCCAATATCAGGGCAAGTTGGAGGAACCAGCATCTTTAAAGGGTACAAGGCAGGACTTCATTAGGGTCACCTGGAACTTGAAAAGCAGCAGCTGCTTCTCCTGAGGACTGGTTAGAAATGCAAATTCTGTCTCCACTCCAGGCCTACGGAATCAGAAACTCTGGAAAGAGGCCCAGATATGTCTGTTAACAAGCCGTCCAGAAGATTCTGCTGCCCAATAAAGTTCGAGAACCACTGGTTTAAGGCATAATGTGAATGTGCAAAGCCAGACAGCTTTGTGTGACCCACGGCTGTCACAAAGCATCAGCAGAGAAGATGCGCAAAGAAAGGTGGATAAAGTGGTAGCAGTTGTATTGGGTGGTAGCATCACAGATGGTTCGCTTTTATCTTCCACACTTTTAGGAGCGCCGTTATGTCACTTACGTGCTCTTTTAAGGTCCGGGATGCTCCGGGTGGTGGCGGGGCAGGGCGGCAGTGTCTGGTGCTGACAGGTGCAGATGAGAGCATCATGAAGAATGGACACAGAGGAGCGGCTCTTGCTTGGACAGGCCCAACACGGCGGGGTTCGCTCAAGGGCCTGTGGCTGCTCTGGGGAGGATCGCCCTGGCCCAGCTCTCAGGCCGGGCCCCCATCAGAATCACCTGGGGAGGCCGTGTAACAATTCATGCCCGGGCCCCACCGTGGAGAGCTGGGCCAAAACCTGTGGAGGAGGGGCTCAGGCAAAAGTAGAGGTTGACAGATGGACAGACAGACCAGCCTCCCCAGGTGATTCTCCTGTACAGCAAGAGCAGAAGGACTCTCTCTGTCCTTGAGCGTCTAAGGGAAGCAGGTTATTTCCACGCACCTTCAAAGAGCAGCATCTGGGAGTCTTGGGAACTTTCTGAGGGTGAGACATGGAGCCTGTCTGCAGGGGTCAGCCTCCCCCGACCCCAATGGCAGGAGAGTGGAGGTCAACATGGGGGCTGAGGTCAGACAGCCTGGGGGTGGATCCAAACTCTAGTTACGTGCTATATGACATAGAGCAAGCAACAGTCTTTTCGTGCCTCAGTTTTTCTCATTTGTAAAATGGGCTTAATGATGCTGCCTGCCTCACAGGTGGTCAGGAGAACGGCACGAGCAAATATCGTCCACGTAAAACTTTTAGGACAGTGCCTGCCATGTAGTGAGTGTCCGGTAAGTGTTGGCTGCCTCTGTCCCTTGCTTTTGTTCTCATTGACATTGGTCTCCCTAATCCCCTCAGGGCCTGGGGTCCGCTGGGTCGAATTGTTCTTTGAGGACCACTGGGGTAGGACCCAGTTCAAATTGATGCTTCCTCTTCTCACTCGTGGTACGTAGTCTTCTCCTGCTCCCATCTCTCCCACTGGCCAGGCCTGGGACGTGAGATGATAGCACCTGCGTCCGTGAGTCTGGCATTCACACTCAGGGCACTGCAGCCTTTCCCACTTGTCAGGTGTGAGCTTGGAGTGTGCTCGCATGCTGGGCGGGAGCAGCTGTTCCCCTTAACAACTCCACTTCTGTTGTTTTTCACTAAACAGTGTTCTGGAAAACGGTACATTTCTGCTTCTTGCTGTCCTTTGGTGGGTGGTGGTGATGTGTGTGTGTGTGTGTGTGTCTAAGGGGTGGTCTTGTGTAGGAGAGCCCAGGGGATGGGGTTGCACAGCTTTTGGTTCAGTGGGAAACTGCTTCCTACTGTGGGGGCCAAACACACGAGGGAGTGCTGAGCCCATGCAGAGAAGCCCCCAGGTCACTGCTGCAGCTGCTTCAATGCCTGTGAAGCCCCAGCATGGCTATACCTCCTTTGAAGGGCTGAGGCACCCCAGAACTCGAGGTACACAGCCATCCTGTGCTCGCCATTTCTCTGAGGTCAAGCCTGGAACTGTGGGATTTGCTCCAGCGTCCCTGGTAGCCCCAGCCGTCCTGTGATGGAGGAACACTGGAACCGCTTTGATGTGCCCCTGCCCCCTGTGCCCCAGAGTCAACTTGCTTCATCATTTATGGGAAGCATCCAGGCTGACACTTAAAACAGCACATGACGGTTTCCTAACCAGGGACCCTAGTGCTATGGGAGTGGGAACAGCAAGGCCAGGGACATTTCTTCTTGGAGAATCAGAGAAGGGCGTTCCCACTCAAGGAGCCTCTTCCAGCAGAGACACAAGACCTACAATCGTGGACTGTGCTTCCAACGTGTGAGTGGATGGGTGGACCAGGCCTGGCTGATGGGAACCTCGGCCCTCCTGCTAGGTAGGGCCTACCTGGCTGTCCCAGTGATCCGAGGTCCAGCTCTCTGCCCAGGTCCGCTTGCCTTGGGCAAGATGTCACTGGTCTTTGCCAAGGCAAAGGTGTGGAGTGTCAAGGAGGAGGGGGAACAGCTGGGGTGCCTTTGGGGTTAGGGCTGAGGCCAGCTAGAGGGAAGGGAATCCCGTGTCAGGTGGTGAGTGTTACCTCCTTTAACCTGATCAGTCCTGTGGGGTGGGGAGCGGAGGACGTTTCTAATTCACAGCCCAGGGAGCAGGGCTAGGGGAGTGCGGTGCCCGGAGACACACACCTGTCACTAACCAGAGCAGGGATCCAACGAGGCTCATTCTACTACAGGGCCTCTGACCTTTTGTTTCTCCACCGAGGGGGTTCTCTGCCAATTTTGGATTAAGGAGGGAATCTCCAGCTGAGAGCCATTTGGGTTTCTAAAGCGCCTTCTGGAGGCAAGCTGGTTTGAACTGCAGCAGCATTTCCTTCTGACTTCTGATTACTGGTGTCCACCCGGACGCACCTGTAGCCTCCCTGGCCCTTGCTTCCCACCAGTAATATCTGGTTGCCCACGAGACCTTCCTCAGGGCTCCTCTGACCCTGGTGCCCACCAGCTCCTCAGCTGTGGCCTCCTTCCCAGTGTCTTCCTGGGCAGCCCCTCCCCATCGTGCTCTGTAGCTCCGGCTGCTCAGACGATTTTGTGTCCCGTCATCCTTCCTCACAGCACACACATCTTCCTCCGCCCACAGGCAGTGAACTTGTCCGTGATTCAGAGCCTCTGTGAAGATCACTTACCCACCTTCTTGATGGGGACACGGGCTGACGGATAGAGCCTGGGACCAGGCCCAGGGAGCGGGACCCGGTTACTCTGCTCCATCTGATCAGCTGTGGACATTTCATTTAGGCAGGGCTGTCAAACTCATCTTCACTGGGGACCACATCAGCCTTGCGGTTGCCTTCAAAGGGCCAAATGTAATTTCAACTCCTTAACAGTTAAGGAGTAGTTACATTTATACAGTCCTAAAATTATTTCGGCCCTTTGAAGGAAACCACGAGGCTGATGTGGCACCGGTGAAAATGAGTGTGACACCCCTGATTTAGAGCATCCAGGGGACATAGCACATGCTGGACACAGCTGTTAGCCAAGGACGGTCCCTGCTTGTCTCAGACGTTGCTTTTTTTTTTATAAAGCCTTTTTATAGCCCGCTTTCTTGGGAGTAACTTTTTCTTAATTAAGAATTCTAATTTTAAAGTGAGCTCTGACCTCTTTCTTTCCAGAATCATTCTTGTGCTTTGATTGCATTTCTTGGTAGAAATTAGGATCCCTCATTGTTTGCTATCTGTTTCCCCCCACAGCTAGTTACCCACGGCAGAATGGCATTTTATTGAAATCATAAATGGGTTTAGCCTGCTAGAATATCAACAAAGGTCTTCGGGCAGTCTGGTCGGGGTGCTGAAGAGGAGGGAAGGCTGGTGGGACTCCATTCCTCCGGCGCGTTTCGTCCTGGCTGGGGGCCGTGGTACAGTGCTGTCTGAGACGGGGCGTAAATGCTTCTTCACCGTGAACCTGAGGGGAGAGCAGGATGGGGGCGTAGCGTCTCCTTTAGAGTTTGGAGAATTTGGAGTTTGGCACGGTCAGTTCTCTGAATAGAAGTTGATTCATACCGAAGAGGGTTTATTCGGGGTTTCACCCTCAATGTCTGACCTCAGCAGCCGCATGCTTAGGGCAGGTGCCGGGAATGGTCCTCTCTGTGACCCAGCAACAGGGCGGAGAAGCCTTCTTGGGTGCACAAGGAGGTGTGCGCACAGTCGTGTTCTGCACACCACTGGAAACAACCTGCACGTCCACGGGTCGGAGACCGGCCAAACAATGATAAACGAACTGGACCTACATGTGAGAATATGAAAAAAATCTCAAAAATATAATGTTGGACCAAAAAAATTTGCCAAACGATATTGTACAGTTTCATACTATTTACGTAAGGTTTGGGAATAAGCAAATCAATGTTTATGTATTGTTTATGGCTTCAAACATGTAGTAAAATATAACAAAGGCAAAAGAATGACGAATATGGAATTTAGGTGTGGCTACCTCTGGGACAGGAGGGGGATGAGGTCTGGGAGGGGCTCACAGGGACCTCCCTGCTCTCCCTAGTGTTTTCTTAAAGTGATTAGTGAATATGTACATATTTAAATATTATTCATGTTTTTGAATGGCCGAAATAATTTTGTAGCTTTCTAATTTGTTTTTTTTTTTTCTAATTTGTTTTTTTAAAAGGGAAGAATATGTTCTAATCAGTTTGGCCAGCAGTTTGCATTCTGAGAAATTGCTAAGTAGATTTTTCTGGAGTGGATTAGCTTGGCCTTTTTGCTGTTCTCCCATCTCCCCCTGTCAGATCCATCGTGGCCACTTCATCATCCCTGAGCATGAGCACCAGTGGTAAATAAAAGAAAATACGAAACCTCTCATTTTTCTAATTGTTTTAATGAGTGGGAAGTAAAAATTATACACTGAAGATTTTCCCATTTTGAGCCAAAATATTTTCTTCCTTGATAACAGTGCCGGGAGCCCAGGTTAACCGAGACAAACTTGAATGAAGGGTAAATTCGTAAGGATCTTCTGCCAGATGAAGGCGAAGGGGAAACGCCACTGCACACCTGGCTCCAGGGGGTGCTGTTGACGTCCTGTTTTGAAATCAGTGTTTGCTTTGCATTAACAGCATGGCCGGACGCCCCTGCATCTTGCTGCCAACAAGGGTCATCTCCCTGTGGTCCAGATCTTGCTGAAGGCTGGCTGTGACCTCGATGTTCAGGATGATGTGAGTAGGAGCCATCCTTCTCTCAGGGATGGGTTGTCAGAGGAGCTTGCCTGCCTGGAAACCCACAGCACAGCCAGCATGTTATCAGCTGTGAGGGGGAGGGTAGTAGATGCTCTTCAGCACTTTTTACCTCCATCGGGGTCCCCATGGTGGGAAGAATTTACTCCTGGTGAGGACCTACCCTGGGGCCCATTCTCTGTAGTGAGTTAGAGTTTGGGAATGTGGGGTAGTTTCCCCGTCATGGTTCATTTCCTATCTGGTATCATTCAAGTGCAGAGCCTCGGAGGGCATTTGCCTGTGTCCTGGCTCAGTATGAAGGAGCATATGCATGCACATACGTGAGTGTGGGCGGGGCCCACTGGACACGTGAGGGATGGCCAAGCTGACCATGGGAGAGAAGGTGGGGCTTAAAAACTTAATTGTTTTCCTTTTCTCACCTTGATATCGCTTAGTCAGTGAGTATTTAGTTTAAAACAACCTTTTCAAATAAAATAAAACTAATCTCATAGAACCCAAGAAAACGGAGGCCTCCAAAAAGTTCACTCTGGCTCTGCCGTTGTTAAGACTCAGCCTCTGAGTCTCTTCTTTCAGATGGTCTAGAGAGAGACTCTAATTGGCTCCTTTGGCCATTCCTGAGCCAATCAGCAGTGAAGGAGTGAAGGGGTCACATAGTATGTGGGGTGCCCTGGTGGGTCATTGGGAAAGGTGGCCTCTCTAAGAAGGGGATATAGAAAAGATTATGTAAACTGTTCTCCAATTGACTATCAGGGAGAAGTCCTCGGGTAATGTCGCCGGGAACTGTTTCTAACTCCAGTTTGTGTAGTAGGACCTCTAAGAAGTAAGCACTTTTGTGAGGAATCCAGAATCGGGGCGGGGGGGGTTTGCACTTACTACCTCTTCCAGGTTCACCTTTAATAACTGTGGTTATAGAGCGTTATTCAACTTCAGACTTTCAGAAAGCTAGGGTATAGTGCGCATTACCAAAGTGCTTCTAGCTTTCTTTGGGCCGCTGTGTAAAGTTCTAAACCTTTGCAAACACACAAGCGAGGACAGCATTCGCAAAGAAATAATGTCTAACATGACATTAGATGTGTCATTGTGTTGTGATGGGCAGAAGGTCATCCAGTGCCAGTCATGAGTCTCTGGTCACATTTGGAACCTATCAGGTCATCAAGAACATTATTTTCAAAGAACATTGATTGAGCTTTAAGCTGGTGATTTGTACCTTGGGTCATAATTTATTTTATTTTATTTTCCCATATTGTGGCCATCATAACATTGATGATTATGTCATATCCTTCGATGAGAGCGAAAGTACAGGGAGAGAGAAGAGATTCTGACCCCAGAAAAGCAGGCCTTGGAGTTGCTGGTGCACACATCTGGCCTTCTGTTTAGGTAACTAAAGCCCTTGCTTGCCACAGTGGCCAGGCGTGCTAACCTGTCCCACTCCTGCCTGAGGCCTAATGCAGCAAGAGCCATGCTAGCTTCCTGGAACTTCTGCTCTCTGTATCAGACAAGACGGGGTGCAGTTGGCAGCTGTCCTCACAGGGTGCCCATGGGGAGCCACGTCAACGTGGCTGTGTCAGCTCCACTTCCCACAGGGACGGAATTAGTGTTTGTTTTCTTTCACCTTTTCTACCTTAAACAGGACGAGTCACACATTGCTTCTGCCAGATAACTTTAATCAAAACAAAATAAGAATACAACAAAACAGTGTGAAATGAAGTGAGGAGGGAGAAGGTGGAATGGACCTTCACTGGTTCTGAAGTAAGGCATTTACCGGAATGCGGTTCATGTCTGTCTTTTATGTATTTGCTGTGCTTGTTGATGATCAGCCCTGACACTTATGCAAGAATTTGAGGAAGAAAACTCTTTATGGGTCTTCTTTCAAGAAGCTGAGAAGTTCATTATTGAAAAGAATCATTTCAGAAGTTACCTGTATCCTAAGGCATTATCTTGGGTGATGAGTAGACACAGAGAATGTTCATGTTATGAAGTATTTACCCCCAACTTCATATTCTACAGATACTGTCCTTTATGTCATGGTAAAGACTGAGAATTAGTTGAAGAATGACCTCCAGTGGCCTGGAGTGGGATTATTATGAATTTGAACCTGTGGAAACCAGTTCTTTAGAATATGCCACCCCAGAAGCAAACTCCCTCTTGCTTCCCATCAACCCTGTCAACTCTCATTGGAGCTCTAATGCCATCTCTGATTGGTCAATGAGCAGTCACACAGCCCCCATCTCAGAGATAGTCCAGGACCCTGTGGCCACGGTAGAAGGCATGAAGGAAGACAATAATGAGGAAAACCAGAGAAGAAAGGCTAGGAAGAACCCTAGAAGACCCGAGACAGAAAAAGAGGTCAGCAACTTGCTTTGCACACCCAGCCTGCCTTGAGCTTCCTTGTAACATGTCTGCCGGTGTCACCTGGGAGGGATTCCTCCTGATGGGGGGCATGTTCCACCCTTGCATGACTGGGGTTCCTTCCATGAGCTTAGCTTTGGAATCTGCTCACTCTTTCTCACCACATAGGAGAGAATACTGAAAGTATTTCAGAACAAAGATTTAGACGTCAGAGGCTTCCAAACCTCTTAAAAACCCCGAAGTAAGAAACACTTATGTCAGAAAAATTAAAGCTGGCAGTTCATGGACTCTACAAACAGGTCAGCACGTTCCAGATGAAAGTGCCGAACTGCAAGATTGCTGGCTCTTCCAGTTTCCAGCTGCAGCATTTTCCCTTCTTCTTCCTGGTAGTTAGTCATTGACAAGTACTTCTTGGGCTCCTGCAGTGGCCACGGCACTGCACTGACGCACTTAGCTTCATGACTCCATAAAGAGCAGCCCCAACCCCACAGGGGGACCTGATGTGCTTAAAGGCCTGTCCTAAGGTTGTTTGGCTTCCCAAGTTGGAAACAGGGGTGAGTGCAAAGAACCTTGACAATTTGAACTCCGTCCCAACCATGCTGCCTGAATGAGCTGGTTGATTATTTTAGGCTAGGCACTGACCTGCGTTGGACCCTATTTTTTTAATCAATAAAGTGAGGGAATTGGCTCTGGCTGGTGTGGCTCAGTGGATTGAGTGCCAGTCTGCAAACTAAAAGGTCACTAGTTCGATTCCCAGTCAGGGCACATGCTTGAGTTGTGGGCCAGGTCCCCAGTAGGGGGCACTCGAGAGACAACCACACATTGATGTTTCTCTCTCTAGCTCCCTGCCTTCCCCTCTCTAAAAATAAATAAATAAAATCTTAAAAAATAAATAAAATGAGGGAATTGGATGCCATGCACTTGGAGCATAGTAGGGAATCAGTGAGTGTTCACTGAATAAATGAAGAGTAAATGCTGTCAAGTGCTGTATTTACCCCAGCTTTTTATTTTATATTTCCCCAAAGTCTCAGAATGTCATGTTTAATTTAAACCATGTAGAAGTAAGGATTTTGTCACAGTTGCTTCTTGGGCCTGTTAATAAGTATGTACTGAGGCCATGTTTGTTCTTTTCTGTGTCCTATGTCAAAGAAGAAATATTTCAACAGTAAATTTTAGTTTTATGGGAGGAAAAGTTGATTCAAATGTAACAGACCCTGTTCCAATTGAGGTTCTGAAGTTGTTCAATTGTCTTGTGTTCTCGGGAAGAGCAGCTCTGAGATAGCCCGAGGCAGCCCCTTGCTTATGTATTTCGTGCCTCTCGGAGCCTTTATTTCTCATCTTGGTAATCTAAGGGTGGCTGGTTTTTATGTACCAGAGAAGGTGTCTCCCTCAGTACCCCAGAACCACCTCATCCAGTGTCAGCAAGGCTCGTGGTGCAGCTAAAGCACAGCCACTTACGGTGGGAAACAGTCGACTTTGGCCTTCACCAGTGTCTATCTGCTGATGAGGCAAGGACTCAGACTGTGAGGGAGGGCTTTGTCTGGGGGGAGTCCACACTGGGGGGGTTGGCTGTGGCCTGGAGACAGGCAGAGCTGCTCAAGGCCTCTGCAGAGAGAGGAGAGGCAGGGAAATGCCTGTGCAGTTGGAGGAGGACAGGGCATCCTCACTGCAGCCCCACACAGCTGTCACATCTTTTTGAGTCCTGATAATCTGCCTGGAAACCAACTCCTAAGAGCTGAACTAAAAGTTAGGCTTAGCTTCTCTCTCTGAGCTCAAGTATCACAAAGTTCTCTCGAGGGAAGTAAATACAGCAGATTCTTGCTGAAAGCAAGTAATAAATAATGGTGACATTCCGGCTCCAAGGCTGCCTAATTTCATGATTTAGTGGCAGCTTGTGAAACATGGTAAAACATGTGACCACAAGCAACGCTTGGGGTAGACTGTGCCCTCCCCAGCACAGGCCCTCAGTGATGACTGGTGTGGCGGGCGTGGCCGACGCGACCCATGTGTCCAGGGCTTCCTGCTCCTGCTTCATGCACAACTGGACAGAGCAGTTCAGTTTCGATAGTGTACAAAGGCTCCAATTGGTCCAAGGAGTGCTAGTGAGAGTGGCGGCAGTTTGGGGGACTGCTAAATGGCCTCTCGCCATTAGCAGTGTGGCTGGTCTGTATTTACCCAGAGAGAGTGAGCCCTGGCCTCACCTTTCTTGTCCCATCAGTCGTAAATTTCACTGGGGGTCCGTTTTGGGAAAACCCATCACCATTGTGATGGGGAAATGGGCAGTCTTAGAAATTTTTACAGAACATTTAAAAAGATAAGGCATGGGCAGCTTCTCATATGGTGGCTTGCTTGGGCATTAGGTGTACCTCATCTTCAGGTGTCTGAAGTGGGTGTGGGATGGCCTGCACACCTGCCGCCGCCGGTCCAGTGGCCGTGCTCTTCTTTTGCCTGCATGCCTCCCAGAAAGTGCCCTCTTTGAACAAGGAGCCTGGGAAAGTAGAGAAAACCAAGTCTACACTTGTTTTATAATAGAAATAATAGCTGAGGATGCTGAGGGCAGTGGATGAAGTCCTGGTGATGATGGGGTGGGACGTCCTGACCGTCACCGTGGAAACCTCGAAGGTCTATCCACAAGCAGGGAGAAAAGCTTCTGAGACACGGAGTCCCATTCCTGATGCATTGTTACAGCTTAACCTCTTAATAAATAGCAGTTTTTCCTGATGCTAAACATCAAATGCTAGATGCAAAAAGCTGGAAGGTATTAAAAATTATAAAATAAAAAACCACTTCTCATGGATTTTTAAAGGGAGATTTAATTTTAAGAAAGTGAATTTCAGTTTTAAGTAGCATTAAGTGCTTTTGCATTGTGAGGAAATGTACGTAACATAAAATCGACTCTCTTAACCACGCCGCACAGGGGCATTGAGCATGTTCACGGTGTTAGGTAGCCATCACCATCATCCACCTCCAGAACTTTTTTCCCAATTAAGTGCTTTTAAAGCACATTGTTTTAAACTCCAAGGAGTTCAGTACGTCCTCATTAGGGTTATTAATAGCAGCGCATCGCTCTTGGAAAAATCTTTGCGTTTCCTGTTTTATAGTCTCTCTTCTCTTGGGCTAAGGACCAGGGATGCCCCAGAATGTATTATTGCCCCTCTGATTCTCCACCAAGAAACTTCATTTATGCAGAACTCTTACCACCTGAATCACAGAACCTGAGGGAAGGGAGGGCCCTGAGGACTGTCCACCCCCTCCTTTCACAGGTGAAGAAAACTTTTCCCACTGATGGCCCGCCTCCCGGTTCAAACACAGACCCTGGGTTGGACTCGATTCGTCTGGACTTGACTTGCTGAGTGCCCGTCAGAGATAAGATGTGCTCTCAGGGGACTCCAGAATGCTCTCATTCCAGTCTTGACTGTCGTTCCTCCGGGAGCACTTAGTCATTTTCTCAGCTGCAATTCTGGGAAAGAGTCAGTTTCCCCTTGGCGCCCTGATGAAGAATGAGAAGGTCTGCCATTCCAGGAATCTGATCACAGAGCAAGGGGTCAAACGCAGCACAAATCACTGAGGGTGCTGTCATGAAATATCAGAAAGGGCTCCTGAGAGGTACGCAGTGCTAGATCGTATCCCTGGAATCCCCTGGTGGCATAGCATAAACCCCTGCATTGCTGTTGGCCAGTACGAGTCAGTCAACAAATACACACCCACCGTCAAATCACGAGTGCTGTGCACTCACATAGCTGGATGGCGATTTCTCTGAAAGCAGGGAGCTGGAGGACTCATAGGGAGTAGAGATTCCAGGCACTGCTGCTGTAATCACATAGCACACACAGTCCTGCCCTCAGACCCGCTCTTCACGGATGTGACAGCCCCAGTCCGGCTGAACACCGCCACCTCCTCGGGCAGCAGGCGAGGGCCTGAGCCTCATGCTAATGTCAGCTCTGCAGCCAAGGACTGTCCTGCGGTTGGCTTAAGGTTCCCACTGAACAAAACTGCTCTGCCTGGCGTGTGTTGTCTACTAACCAGACCGCAAAGCCCGCCGTGCCCATGGTGGTGACCAGTCTGCTTTGTGTGGGCTGTGTCCTGTGTGGCAGTGAGTGAGTGAGTGGTGGGGGTGGTGGGGGAGAGCCGACCCCTCTTTCTGCCTCCATGTCATTCTGCAGGGGGATCAGACCGCCTTGCACCGGGCCACGGTGGTGGGGAACACGGAGGTCATCGCGGCGCTCATCCAGGAGGGCTGTGCCCTGGACCGGCAAGACAAGGTGAAGTGGGGCACGCCTGCCCAAGGGCCCACTGGCAAGACGTTAACATTCCTAAGTTACCACTCCTGGGTTAGCATGATGCAATCAGCCCAAACTTCCTTTGAATGAGTATTTAATATCCTAGTCGGATTTTAAAAAATCCTTCCTCTTGTGGCAGGTATGGGCAACCATATAAGCACAAATCGTACCAAAAACAAAGGTCTAGAAGTAATGACATGCGCCCCTACCCCGCCACTCCCCCCATTGCTTTTTCCCTCTCCCTCCCCTCCCTCTCCTTCTATTCCTTCTCCTCCTCCTCCTTCTTTGATAAATGAGCAATTAATTTTTAAAACTATTTTGGAAGAAAAAACAAGCAAAATCCTTTTTTTAAGAAATCCCAATGACATATATATTAATCCAGTGTTCCTAAATTGTCAAACAATCTTAAAACAGGGAAATTTGCAATTTTGTGCAATTCAGTTTTTTTACTATATTTTTTTATTTTTTAAAGATTTTATTTATTTCTTTTTAGAGAGGGAGGAAGGGAGGGCGAAAAGGGGAGAGAAATATTGATGTGAGAGATAAACATTGGTTGGTTGCCTCTCTTATGCCCCCAACCAGGGACCTGGCCTGCAACCCAAGCATGTGCCCTGACCGGGAGTCAAACCTGCGACCTTTCACTTTGCAGAGGGCAACACCCAACCCACTGAGCCACACTAATCAGGGCCTGTTTACCTTCTTAAACAACTTTCTATTCAAACATATACACAGAAAAGCACACAAATAGTAAGTGCAGCTCAGTGAGGCCTCACTGCCTGAGCACATCTGTGTGAGCGCTCAGATCCAGACGCAAGGCGTCCCAGCAGCCCCTGCCCCCTTCCAGTCACTTTTCCTTTTGCTTCCTGCTTTGTGCAGTCAGTCCCTTCGGCTGGCCACCCATTGCTACTTCCTTTTCCAGCATGCCCCACTCTGTGGCCTTAGGTACCATGTGGTCTTTGAGACTCTCGACTTCCCCTTGTGAGTGTTAGCAGCAATAGGCCTTATCTGTTGGTGTGGTTGATTGCAAGTCTAAGCCAGACCCTGGACGTAATCGGAGCATGCACCTCCCCCACACCCAGCTGCCTGCCCTGTGCCCTGGCCTGGAGCACGTGCAGGGTGGTTCTGCCTCTCCTCCCCACACGCCCCCCTCCCCCAAACCCTGACCCTCCATGCCCCACCCCACTGAACCCACTGCACTTAATATCTTTTTTTGTAAGTTAAGCAAATACAAGTTATCTTCAATTGATTGCTTTTATTTAAAAGCCACATATTGAGGAGACTTATTTACAAATCACTGTTTTTTCAGTGCTGATCATTTTTGGGGGGCCCTGAGGCTTTTGGATTAAGCTGGGTGAGATTAAAATCTGGGAGGAAAAAGGAGAGGGGGAATCTACCTATCTGGTCCTTGGGCCCTGGAATTTATGAAGCTGGATCCTATATTTGCTGGATCTTTGCAGGGTTCTCTCTGGGGCCAGGAGTAGAGCAGAGCCCAAGAGGTGATGGGAGTGGGAAGGAATGGACATTTTCTGTCCTGATGTTACTTTCTGTTAAATTCAACTGTGCCTTTCTTAACTGGGATTCCCATAGAGACGGAAGCCCCAACGCCTAAGGCATCCATTGCACATCATGCAACTGGGTTGCATCTGGCTGGACTGGTACTTGTAGGTACCATTTCTGGGAGAATGGCGAATCTGGGCTGTGATGCAGATGAGGAACCCTTGTTGAGGAAGGCTCTGCGGTGTGCCCTGAAAACACACTCAGATGCGTTGACTTCAATGAGGTGAACGAGGTCATGGGTAACGCGCTTTCTCTCTGTGCGTGTGCTCCACAGGACGGGAATACGGCCCTGCACGAAGCATCGTGGCACGGGTTCAGCCAATCAGTCAAGCTGCTCGTTAAAGCAGGCGCCAACGTGCTTGCCAAGAACAAGGTGAGGCCCTGCAGGTGCTAGAAGTCATTCACAGGTGAGGGTGGCTGTGGGCTTCCTTCCCTGGACTGGAGCCGGCTCTCAGAGCTGAGAGGGAGCTCAGGGGAGCACGTGGAACCCGGCAGGGAAATGAAAGCTTGAACCGGCTTCGTGCACAGTCTGCGTGTTGAGCAGGAGAACCCGCTGGGGTGACTTTGGCTTCCTTGGATCTCTTCTGGCTCTCAGTGCTTTGCCATTGGTTCATCAGAGTGTGGCTGTCCTCATGCAGACAGGGGAAGGGTAACAGCCTTCCTTCTCCCTCTTCTCCTCTGTCTCCCCTCCCTAGTCACTCATGTCTCGCCTTTTTTGCATCTATCCCTCTCCCTCCATGCTCATTATTGATGTGTCCCTGGATTTCAGAAGTGTTACTGCAGACTGACCAGCTGGCCCAGTCCCTTGCCCATTCTGCTCTGAAACCTTTCAGGAAAGCTCCTCAACCGGATGCTGTCTCGGGGCCTCCCCAGAGTGGCCTCAGCCTACGTCTGGAGCCACTTTCCTGTGCCTTTCCCAGCATGTGCCTCCTGTGCCGTCAGCTTGAGCTCATTGTCCCCTGTGGCCGGACCCTCCTGTAGGGGTAGCCTGCCCCCTGTTTCTGCCTGCAGACCTCCACCCGGGCCCCCAGGACTGCACTCCCTGGCTCCACACAGCTCTGGGCTGTCGTTACTGGTTAAGTGTTTCACACAGTTCCTTCTTGTGACAGAAGCTCAGAGAAAAGAAGCAAGCCAGGTACCATCGCCTCCCCAGTAATGCCTGGCTCCCTGCCTGCAGGCTGGTACCTGCCCATTTCTCTGAACTGATACATGGTCGGAGGCATGAGTTGGTTTGTTGGTGCCAACTCTGAGAAATAGGAGGTTCCCAGTTCATGGACAGAGAAGCCTCGGGGGGGAGCCAGTACAGTCCTTGACTAAAACACATGGTTCACTTGGGACTGAGTCAGGGCTGTAACCCAGCCCAGGTCTGTCTGTGCAGCGCACTGCCTCCTGGCCTGTGCGAGGCCCTGGGCACATAATGCGGAGCCACGAGTTCCCGCTCCAGGTGAAACAGCAGAGGCCGTTTTAAAAGAGGGACTTGGATATTCTGCACCAGCCATAGCCTCTGGGGAAAACTCTAGGAAGGTACTCCCCGCACCCCAGCTTTATTGAGGTACACACTGACAGAATTATAACATATTTAAAGTGTATCGAGTGATATACTGGGTTGGCCAAAAAATCCATGATATTTTTTTCCGTAAAATAAAAGCCATTTTTCACTTTCACCAATAACTATTGATTTGGATATGTTCAGTATGTCGCTTATCTCCTACTGTTGGCCTCTAGTGGGTAAAGGCCAGGGGAGCTGCTGCGCATCTTCCAGTGCACAAGGCAGCCCCACGGCAGAGAAATGTCGGTGATACCAAGAAACTTTGCAAACCACTCTTGACGTGTTCTGTCACAGCCCCTTCTCCATACACTGCACAAATCTTGTTTTGCATTTCGGTTGCATTTTTACTTTTTTTGAAACAATAAAGCGTAATAGCCAAAAATGTTGCAGATTTTCTTCCATCTTTAATATTAAAGTGGCTGCACAAATTCAACAATTTGGTAAGTCTTTTAAAATGCACGCTGATACGACAGCTGTCACAATACAATCTAATAAAATTGTTTCAAATTAAGTTAAAGACAATTAAGCACTACTAGAGCCATCTTAGGGAAAAAAATGTAACAGACTTTTTGGCCGACCCAGTACTTAGGGTGGGAAAAATATCTGTTAGTCTGTCTACCTCGGTCTCATTGTTTTCATATTAGGTTTTGAGGTATAATGCGTATACAGTGAAGTTCATCTTAGGAATACTGTCCTGTGAGTTTTGACAGTTGTAAACAGTTGCGTAGCCACTGCCACAATCAAGGTAGAGAAGATTTTCATCACCCCAGAAAGTTCCTTTGTGCCCTTTGGTGGCGACCCCCATTCCCCTCCCCCCAGACCCTAGCAACACCTATTTGTTCCTGTTCCCCAAATGCCATCTAAATGGAATCACAATACGCAGCCTTTTGCGTCTTCTTTCACTTGGCATGTTTTTAAGATTCATCCATGTTGTTACTTGTGTGATTAGTTCACCCACTTTGATTGCTGAGTAATATCTACGGCATGAATGTACCATATTTTGTTTATTCCTTACTCATGGTTTTCCAGTTTCTTGATCCAAATGCTCTTCAGCATAATTGATCCTTTCTTATTGACAAGGTAAATTTTGGTATGTTATTTCTAGAACCACCAGGTTTCTTTTATCCAACACATTTAATGGCACCCTCAGAGATGCCGACTTTGAGACAGTCTCCGGCATGGGCAGAGGGAATCACACGTAAGCCCAGCACTGAGCCCTTTCACAGGAAATGAGCGTTTAAAACGTGGGCAGATCCTTCTCTTTGGAGACCTAAATGAGCACTTAATTTACCTGAGTGGGCTTTAAAATCTCCTGGGAAACTTTAAACAAGAAGAGAAGAACCCCAAATCTACCCTGATGGCCAGGCCTGGGGTAGCCAGCTGCCCCGGGTTGCTCCAGCTGGAGGGGTTTCCCAGAATGCCCCCAGACTTCCAGAGCGCAGGCCTGAGCAGCCCAGACTCCACCCCACCCGAGTAAATCGGAGTCCCCGGGGTTGCAGCTGTGCGGGGGTCAATTTGAAGGCCCCCAGGTGATGCACGTGAGCACAGTGGGGTTAACAGCCACCGCACGCACTGAGGTCTCACACGTGCAACCCCTCCAGTTTCCTGGAGGTAACAGGAGGAAAGGCTCTGCCTGGGCTGGTGGGAGCCACGGTAGTGAGAGGGAAGGTAAGTGAACTGGCAATAGACAGTTTTCCTTTGTTTTTTTAAACAACTAACTTTTCTTTTCAAAAGGTGAGGAACATAGCACACTTGATTGTGGGCAGGCAGTACTGTGTGGTCCAGGAGGAGCACAGTAGGTGAGGGAGCGGCCGCCAGCGGGCAGTGTCACAGGGCAGAGCCACGTGCGGCAGTCCTGACCCAGCCTTTGAGGTCAGTGGAGTGAGCGTTATGCCCCAGTCTCCTGAGCGCACACTCTCACCCCCACCCCAAAGCTCCTCCCACACCGCTACTTTTTTGGTTACTTTTCTAGGGGTGAAGCAACAGCCTTGCGGGCCCTACTGTCCTAGTCTCAGAAAGTTCTGTCTATGCACTCTTTCCGCAGGATTGCTGTGGGCATTATTCGGACCCTTGCTCGTCATTTTGGGGTGGCATGTTGAAAGTAGAGGGTCTCTGTCTGCTAAGTGACAGACGCGATGGTGTTGCCTGTGATGTGGGGAGCTTTTCCATAGCTCAAATTTGGTTGCTTTAAGAAAATGATGAGAGTGAATGATTTGAAAAGGGCAGTGCAGTCTTGGGCACCTCTAGCCTGCACATAGGAGGTGGCCTGTTTTGTCTGCTTTTGCTTCACGGGCCCAGCATTGTAGCCACAGCTTTGATCCATGTTGGGCGGGAGTGATGCAGTCGCCTCAGGAGGAATGTAACGCGTGGATATGCACAGCATTTTGCCATTAAGGAAATGCTCTCCCAGGCGCTTGGAGTTGAGCCTCAGCCTCAGCATCACAGGGGCCATACGGCATTTTACAGGTAAGGAATTCAAGGCGGAGGATAGTAAGAGCCTCGACCCGTGGCTTTCAGCTAGTAAGTGGCAAAGCCAGGACTTGGAACCGAGGCTCTATCACAGGTGTCACTCTTCCGCCTGCTTGGGTTCTAAGTTGAATGTTCTTGCCACTGACACCGTTGCTGGGTCGCCGATTAGGGAGCAGAGAACATGAGCTCTGACCTGTCTTCTGTAAGTACCGCTCCTCCCTGAGGCCTGCTCGGTGCTAATGTGTCCCCCCTTGTCTCGCCTCTCTCCAAGGCAGGGAACACGGCCCTGCACCTGGCCTGCCAGAACAGCCACTCGCAGAGTGCACGCGTCCTCCTGCTGGGCGGCTCCCGCGCCGACCTCAAAAATAACGTGGGTGAACACAGCCGGCTTCTCTCGGGCTCTCTGGGGTCATCTTGGGAAATAACCCTGAAAGCATGCTTGAGTGTTAACGTCTAGAAAATAAAGATGTGAAGTATCTGGGGACTGTCTATAAAGAATTTTTTGCCTGTTTTCTAAGGGGTCATTTAGGAGTGTGAGGAGAGGAAAGAAGAGCCTGGGAAACAGCTTTTCTTCCATCCTTTTCCCCTCACTCCTCAACCTTGATTTGCTTTGTCGTTCCCTAGACCCTGAGGTGGTGGGTGGATGGAGGAAACCTCCAAATGTCTGGAGACGGTCCCTGCCCACACAGTGCTGTGCTGTTGGCAGCTACTGGGTGGTGCTTGCCGGGAGGTTGCCTGAGGCTCCGTGCCCAGGTTCTACAGAGCAGTGACTGAGGCATCCTTGGAATGAGCAGACGGGCCAATAGTTCTGGGGGATGTCTGACCCAAGAGGTCACGTGGGCATCCCTCCTCTCTCCACAGGAAGTCCTACGCCTCAGCTACTCCACTAGAGACTCTAGCAGGGGCATCTAACCCGCGGCCCATGGGCCACATGTGGCCCAGGATGGCTGTGAGTGCAGCCCAACACAAAATCGTACATTTACTTAAAACCTTTTTTTTCTCATCAGTTTTCATTAGTGTTTGTGTATTTAATGTATGGCCCAAGACAACTCTCCTTCCAGTGTGTCCCAGAGACACCAAAATGTTGGACACCCCTGCAGGCATCTCTTTAGTAAGTGGCCTTAGCTGGGCCTCCCTGATTGGGGGCAGGCTCATGTAAGGTGATTCTCAGAATGCCCTGAACCTCAGCTTCAAGCTTGGCTCCTTCTTAATCTGGGTCTAGGGAGAGAGTTATGCTGAGTGGTTGCCACTTCTAGACAAAGCTGGAATGAAAATGTTAAGAGATCACCATAGAATGTCATAACTTTGTCCCCAGTTTTGCTCTTGTCTTTCTGGGGGTGCTTTGGCCTGTGGCCACAGGGAAGATCAGGATCCTGAGCTTTTCTGACCGCCCTTTTTTACACCCTGTGACTGCTGCTTCGTCAGCTCCCCAGACTGCATTGCTCTATGTGGGATATGGGGTCCGACTAAAATGGGATGCAACTTGAATTTTTTAAAACACACGTGATGTTAAAACTCAGCAACTGCCCCTGCTCCCCTGTCCTTAGATCCATGACAGATCTGTGAAGGGAGAGGCTCATTCCCAAAGCCAGTGCTCTTGGTCCTCCTTCAGCATACTTGAGTCTTTGGGTTGGAGGAGAGGATGGGGTCACTGGGTTCTTATCAAGTGCTGGGGAAGCAGGACCTGCCTTGGCTGTTGAGAAGGTCTCATGCGGGGCGGACATCCAGCGTGTAAAACCTGGACGCAGAGACTGCATGGTGGGAACTCAGCAGGGCTGCAGTCTGCAGCGAGGGCTGTGAGTCTGGGAGCGCAGCGTCCATGGTGAAAGAGATGCTCATAACTCTGGCCAACACCCTCTAAAGAATATATGCTAGCCTGCCAGCTTTTAAATGATGTTTTCTTTTTATTTTCGCTGTTTTGTTTTGTAACCGCTCAGACTGTGCTTAGAGTTTGATTTCTGTCCGCAGGCAGGCGACACCTGTTTGCACGTTGCCGCGCGCTATAATCACTTGTCCGTCATTAAGCTCCTCCTCAGTGCTTTCTGTTCTGTCCATGAAAAGAACCAGGTCAGTGCATGTGTCCTCCCCATGGCTGCTGGGCCCCCTTCCCACAAGGCTGACTGCCAGGTGTGTTAGCACGAACTGGAGCAGAGGCTGCTGGGAGCTGCTCTCCGATGGGACTCGGCCAGAGCTGGCCTTCCCTCGGGTGTGCCTCTGAGAGAAAGCCTGCTCTTACCATTCCAGTGCCTATCACCACATTTGCATATCAAACATTTCCCTGGAGATCCTGGGGGTGGGGTTTTGTTTTAAATGTAATTTTACAAGGAAACCCGCAAGAACATTGCTTAGTAAACAAGCAAGGGGTGAGGTGTCCCATGACTGGAGTTCTGTGCCTTGCACTGCGGCTGTGTGTGAGCTCCCGGAGTCTCCGGTCACCGTAAAACTGGGTGCCTCGTCTGCACCTGTGCCATAAATGGGCTCTTGTAAAGCTGTGGCTATCACAGTGTTCTAGGGAGGTGTGCCGGACTTTCAGTAGTTACTTATTTTTTTTTTTAAGTGTTGTCTTGCTATTTATTGAAACCTAAGTGATGCATTGTTTGGCTTCACCTGAGTTTGGGTGCAGATATTTGAAACGGAAAAAATAGGTGGTTATATACTCTATAACGGTGGTTTCTCCCATAGGAATCAACAGGGAATTAAAAATACCATTCCTAAATCCCTCTCCTGTTTCAATGACCAGAATATCCAGGGAACGGCCTGAGCCTGCAGTTAGTTAGGAGTGAGAACCACTCACCGACCCAGCTAAATCACAAAACTCATTCTACAGCCCCCACTTGCCAGTGTTTCTCAACCTTTGGGGCATGTTTCAATCACCTGGGAGCTTTGAAAAATCACCATACCCAACCCACACTCTAGACCAATTAAATCAGAATGTCTGGGGTGGGGCCCAGGCATCAGCAGGTTACACGGCTCCCCACCTGGCTCTCGTGTGCAGCTGAGATCGGGGACCACCGCCACACAGCTCCCCGCCCCCAGCACACAGCTAAGCTGCTCAGCCAGTAAGTAACATCCCCGTGGGCACTCAGTGACTCAATTCCATGCTGTCAGGAAAAAAAGTATCAGAGTGCTTTACCTGGTCCCCTGATGGTAGAGATTGAATTGTTACACTTTGCCTGTATTTGCCTGACATATCCTTCTGTTTGGAGCGGGGATAAAAAAGCAGCATTTGCATTTGGAATTGTCCAAATCCTCCTGTCGGAGCTGATGGTCTGAAAACATTTCTTGTATAAAGAGAACACGAAAACTTAGGCTATTTGGCAAGAAGTTGAAAACAGCTGGTGTTAAGACTGATTCTCAGTCACTCCTCCCAACAGAGAACACTGTGAGCCTGTGGAATGATTGCCAGTAGCCCCTTCACATCCCCGCAGGTGCTTGTAGGAGTGGCCATCTTCGTGGCATCCACCTGTGCTAGCACTCAGGAGCCAAGGGCTCTCTGCCCTCACCCCTGCCTGGGCGGCGGGACATGGCCTAGATGGCCAGCCCACCAGTGCCTGGCTCCTGCCACCATCCTGCCTCAGTGTAAGGATGCAGGCCTGACCACTCTCAACAGTTCCAGCCCAGCATCATTTTGTCCCCCTGCACAAATTAATCCTGTGATTTCTGGTATCTTCGGTCAGAAAGGAATGTGATATTTCTGCACAGCTCATTTAGCTCCACAGTCTTTAAGAAGAACCACATAACATTTGAGCCAAGGGCCCTCTATCGGTCCTTAGCAAATCTTAGATGGACTCTGAAAGGCCACCACCAGGCCATGGGGCGACGAGCTGGAGGGCTGTGGGCCGTGCTCAGGTGGGGTTTAGGGGGCTTTCTTCTGATTAATTTCAGGCTGGAGACACAGCACTTCATGTGGCTGCTTCCCTAAATCACAAGAAGGTGGTTAAACTCTTACTGGAGGCTGGAGCAGATGGGACCCTTGTTAACAATGTAAGTGGAGTTGCAGCACTGGTTTCTGAAGCCCTTTCCTCCCCTTTCCAGAGTGGGGCATCCTGTTCCTACCTCACCTCCTGTAGACTCCGAGGGCACATCCTGGGGCCCTGGGGCGGACTTAGGGAGACCCCGAGGGAACAAGCCCTGCGGGCTCATCTGTACATTCCCAGCTGAAGTAAGCACACCCAGGTGTGAGAGAGATAGGGATGACTAAGCTAACCAGTGCAAGTTACTGAATACAGATGTGGTCCTCAAAAAAATGGCCACATCGTGATCAATCATCCTCAGGCGTTTAACTGCTTTCTCTCCAAAATGGCTGATCTCAGTCCACCTTCCCTCTCAGTGCCTCCTTTCCCTCTCAGTGCCTCCTCCCCTCCTCCCCCACCCGCCTCTTTCTCTTTCAGATCCTGTAGCAGCTGCCAGCTCAGACACCCCTTTTTCCAGGCTGCTCGGTGGGCTCTGCCCTCCTGAAGTACCGAGCTCTGCGGGGTGGAGTGGTTGTGTGAGTGTCTGGGGAGGCCAGGGTGTCGAAGCTGCTGAAGGCTCCTGAGTCTAGTTTCCCCTCCTTCTCACAGTCCCGGTGCCTGTCTTGGGCGGCACCTGAGGGCACCTCCCCCATCCCTTGAACCACACTGTTGGCGATTCTTGGTTCTCGGCTTAGTCTCCGCTGCACCTGGAGCTTCCTTACTGGGTTTCACAGTCCAGTTCCCAGGGCCTGGCTGGGCCCTCATCTGCCCCTCTCAGCATCTTCTCCCTTGTTCTCCAGGGAAATTCATTGCTGGGCTGCGTTTTATGATCCTCTGAGTTTCCTCAGCTGGAATCTTCCACCCTGACCCTCTGTGACTTTTCCCTTCCCTCATCTCTTTTCCAGAAAGCATGCCTTGGTGGGCAGTGCCCTGACCTCTGCCTCCTGGAGCACTTAGTGCCCCCCCCCCCCCCCCCCCCCCCCCCCCCCCCCCCCCCCCCCCCCCCCCCCCCCCCCCGCCGCTCAGCACTTCCCTCTCTTGCTGTGTCCTCAGGTGTGACTTGGCTCCTTCATTGGAGGAGGCTCAAGAGCCAGGGCCGAGTCACACCTGTGTTTTGTCGAGCACGTGCGGGTGTGACTGAGAGCGGGGTTGGTGGCTGGTGCTCACTTGTCCTCCCTGTGCCTTTCCTTAGGCAGGCCAGACCCCGCTGGAGGCTGCCCGCTACCACAATAATCCAGAAGTTGCTCTTCTCCTCACTAAAGCTCCCCAGGTAGGATTTACTGCCTTTTCATTGTATTGATTATGTGGGGCTGCAATCAACTGAAGCCAATTCAAACTAACGTGTTAAATAGGGAGCGGACGGGCTTACTAACCAGGCAGTGGGAAACGTAGGAATCCCTGTGGGCTGCCAGGACAACCAGAACTGAGGCTTCAGGCCCATTCTGTCACTACCAGTTTCCTGGAGTGTAACTCCCCAGGAACTCAGCTGAGAAAAAGCTCCAGTTTAAAACATCACAGGAGAGCTTGGGGCAAGTGCCCCGAACAAGTGTGGCAGAGGCTAGAAGATGGCTGTGTCCACTTGACCATGGGGTCAAGGGGCATTTTCTAGAGAAAGGTGGGAGGGAGAGGCCTGTTCTGAGCAGACAAAGCAGTAAATGTCCACTTAAAGGCAGTTAAAGTACAGTAGAGTTTCCTTTTTTATTACATAATGGTATTTTGGTAATCAGTAATTAAAGACTCATATCATTTGAGTTGAATGATCATTTATAAGCTAGTCATAATTTCAGCACCCTGAAATAACTTGTTTTTTCGTGTTACTTTCCACCGACACGTGACTTTTACGTAGTTGTGCTTACAATGTGTGCACCCTCTTGTCGTCCGCCCTTTGTTCTAACTATAATAAGAAGCTGTTCTGCAGTCATCACAATTATTCGTCATAGTAGTATTCTTTTTTATTGCTTCTACATTTTGTTGAACAATTTCCTTAATGTAGGACATTCAGGTTATTTCGCAGTTGGGGTTATTCTGTGTCACATTACGGTAAGCACTGATTTGCTTCCACCTTATTCTGGCTGCTGTCGCAAGAAGACAAGAGAGTCAGGGAGTCCCGGGAAGGTGCTGGACACAGCCTGCAGCCTCACATCCCGACCCCAGCCAGCCCAGGCTTCTGCATGGTCTTATTTCACTCAGGTTTTAAAAACATGCCGGAGATAAGCAGTGGCTGGAGGTGGTTAAGATTTTTGTCTTTCGCAAAACTGACCAAGGAGTTGGTCCTTCTCGGTGGTCTGTGGACGTCCATAGAGCCCCTGAAAGGTGCAAGTCAGTGCTCCTTTGGGAAGAGGCTCCACCTCTCTCCAGTTATTTACAAAGAAATCATCAGTGGAATCAGTCTATGAACCCAGATAGAAAGATGCTAGTCTCTCATGGGTCAAAAAGCACAGGGTGCTATGTAAGTGTCAGAATTCATCAGTTATCTAGCATTTAAGTGCTTGAGGTTTTGATGGACAGTCTGCTGTGTGCTCACCATAGGAAGATCCTCAAGTCTTGTGGGGAGGAGGGTCCCAGACACACACAGACTGATGGGCGTTTGACCCACCTGTCGCTGGTCTTCTAGAGCCCGAGGGTCTTAACTCACAGGGGAGACTTACGATCGACAGTTTTCCTATGTGACTGCTCTTAGTGTTTCTATTAAAAAATGACCTAAGCCAAGTTTTTCCACACCCGTGTTGAATAGCAAATAGGATAACATTTTATGAAAGTTGGTTTTATACAGTGGTGCATGCTAAACCCTATTCTCAACACAAAGAAGGGACGTTGGAGTGTGCGTACAAGTATATGCCTGCTGCTGTGCTGTTTTGTCCCAGGAGTAGTCCTTACTGTGTGTCTGAAATAAGGAGTCCCTTTGCCTTGGCTCCTGAGTTGACCATGGATTTCAGTGGTTCCCAGCAGGACCAAGGATATTTTTTCCCAAAGCTTTAAGATCAATATTCCCTGAGACCTGTGAATTGGAAAAGATTGATGTTTCATTTGGTGAATATCTGATTCTTCGCGGGCTAGTAATGTGGTCTGTGGAGGAGTTTTTCTGAGGATTATTTTTGGTTTGAGTCACCTCTGAGCATCTCTTCTCATTTTGGATTGACGTGCTTCAAACGTGCTTCTGAAAGTGAATATGAGGCTGATTCTGGTGCTGCGTGCTGTTGTAAGGGTCCACAGACTGGGTGAGCGAGGGGCGCTGGTCACTTCCCTCAGCAGACTCGACTTTCTAGTGAGTCTAAGTTTAGCTTTAGGGAACGGCTGGGGACAGGGGCTCTCAGACTCTTGGCTGAAGGGCCTTTTTACATTTCAAAATACTTGGGAGGTTTACAAGGAGCTTTGTTTATGTGAACTTCATCAACAGTTACCATATTTAAAATTAAACTTGAGAAATGTTAAAGATGTTTATTAATTTAAAAATTAGAAGTCCATTTTGTGTTCATAGAAATGGCGTTGTTTTGTGAACAACTATTTTTCAGAACAAAAATTAGGGAGAGCAGCACTGTTTACCATTTCGCAGGTCTCCGTGCCATCTTACTTAGCAGATGCAGGACCCGTCTCTTTCTGCATGCAGTCCATTGCAGCATCTCGTGTGCAGCCCCCGGAAATGCCACTGTGCCCTCGTGGGAGAACGAAAGTGAGAAAGGCCACCCTGTCTTAATAGTAGGAACACAGTTTGAATCCCACGGACCCAGGAGTCCCTAGACTTTCAGAACTGCTGGCATAGGGGATGAGAATAGGGTTTAAAAATCAGGTGTATTCACAAGCAGATATTGTCAGGGATTTTCCCTTTATGTGCTACCTACTTACTGCCTGTGGAGGTTCTTTCTGTTGTCATGGTGTCACTCGAAGACAATGAACACGAGAAGAAAGTCTGAAACAGAGATGAAAAAGACTATGCTGAACTTCAGAGAGCTCTTATCTATTTATATAAGAGGACAGTAAAATGTTTTGTTGCAGAAAAATAGTGTGACCTTGAAAAGCATTTTCACTTTCTGGACCTCTTCAGTTAAAGGGGTAAACCCTGGACGTGGGAGTAAGGGGTGGGGGTGGGGCGAGGGCAGAGTGTGGAGCTGAGCCAGGGAAGGTTTCCAGCAGCTCAAAGATCTGTACTGTGGTTCAGCAGCCTCTGTCACTTAAGCAGCTAAGTCACTGAGGTGGGCAGGAAGAAGGCTGACAGTGACTGAGGGTCCAAGGTGTACAGCCACCTCCTTTGCCTGGGTTAATCCCAGGTCTTCCTGCATTTACGTTTGAGGAGGCAGAACACAGAGGTGTGACGTAACTTGCCTACTGCTGGGTGCCAGGTTCCACCCTGGGTTGGTCAGGTCCCAGGTGCACTCTCCTGTGTCCCTCCCACCTCTCTGCACGCTGAAGGGCGGACCAAATGCTTCCTTTGGGGAAAGAAATCACTGCCCCATAGTTGGCACCACGGATCATAGATGTACCTTGGTAATTTTTAATCAAACTGTACATGACTTGGCTATGGTTTGGCGGAGAGAATGTCTGTTTGGGCCGAGTGTACCAGACAGTGAGTGAGGCCATGCCTGGCATGGGACAGCCGCATGGCACAGCTCCAGGGGACGCCATCCACTTCCTAGCCTCTAGTCTATGTGAGTGGCGCTCTCTGGAGTGAAGCAGTGCACAGCCTGCACACACCTATGTGGTGGCCCAGGCCTGGCGCATAAATGCCAGTTACTGTCATAGATGTCAGCTCCTTAGGGTCAGGGACAATGGCCATCTCTGGGTCTCTACACACCGAGGAGGCATTGCAGGTGGTCTGAGGTGCTTGCCGTGAATGCTTGGTGTCTCCTGCTAGGCTGGAAGTTCCGTTAGGTCAGAGTGCCAGGTCCAAGGAATTCTCTCACGCCATTGCTGCATTGGTGTGTAACGATGCCTCTTGCCTCCTTCAGGTCTTGCGCTTCAGTCGTGGGCGAAGCTTGAGGAGAAAGAGAGAGAGGCTCAAGGAAGAGAGGCGAGCACAGTCTGTGCCAAGAGATGAGGTGGCACAAAGCAAGGTGGGGGGTAGCCTTCCCGCCCCTCCCCAGCTGCACCTGCTCTCAGAGGGTGGGAACTACCTCCTCGCCGCCTCTGGGTTCTTCTGGCGGCTGCCACGCCCTCTCTGTCTCTTCCTCACTGGGGTGCTTCAAACTATTGCCAGTCTGTGCCCTGTGGCGTCATGCCCTCCACTCTTCCAGGATTTCAGATTGTGTGCCTGTGTGTGTGTGTGTGTGTGTGTGTGTGTGTGTGTGTGTGTGTGTGTGTGTGTGTGTGTGTGTGTGATCATTCCCAGCACCCTTGTGTGGTGGTTGTTTCCAGCCCGTGTATCCACGGCCCTCCCGCTGCTACGCACGCAGCACTGCTCCTCGGACACTGTGCCGTAATTGTGTGGAGCGGTGCCTTTCTGTGTGTGGTGTCCACGGTATCATCCGGGCCCTCGTTAGAAATGCAAATTTGGGCACCTTATCTCAGATCCACTGGAGCAGCAACTCCGGGTGGCGCCCAGCAATCAGTGTGTGAACAAGCCCTCCCGGGGATTCCGGTGTGGGTTACATTTTGAGAACCAGGAGCATAGGTTGCTTCCTCTCTTTCCACTTGGGGGATGGACGGTGGCTCTGCACGTTAGGAAAGATGCTCCCTGGGCAGACCCCCCAGCACGGGGCACGTGTGGTATCTAGAACCTGAGGTGGGTCTCAGCTCCCTCTGCCCCGCCGACCCCCGGCTGGGCGCCGTGTGCCGTGGACAGCTCGCACTGCTGTAATGAGACAAGCTTTTCAGCTCTCCCGTGAGGCGGGAGCTAGGACATAGAGCGAACTTGGGACACGTAACGTTCTGTGCCAAGTACTCGTTCTCCTGCCTGCTATTGCACAATCCTCATCGATCTCCAGGGCTAAGGCGCTGTAACTCTGATCACGTTCCTGTGTGTGAATTGTATGTATTCATAGATGAAAGTTCTCACGAGGACCAGAAACATGTGTTTTCCATTCCCGAGGATTCTCTCTGCTATGAATTGTGAGGGTCCAAGTCCCAAGAATGAGTGGAGTGGTTTCTCGATGACCTGCAGACAGAAGACCAGAAGCCTCTAGTGCTAAGGTGTTGTGTGATAGGCTCTCGAAGACCACGTATAATTACACCAAAGATTACATTTAGTTTGGCACCTTAGTAAGTAAAAGCCAAATATTGAGTTGACCGGGAAGAATGAACATGTTCGGTGAAGACCACCAAGCAGTGCCCCCATGGCTGAAATCTGTCACTGGCAAAGGTTCCCAGGGGTCCTGTGGTGGATGGAGTCTTGCATACAGAATTTTATGCCATGATTAAAAAAGGCCAAGGGGGCAAGTAGAACAGGTTTCTGGGCTTTTTTTTCCCTCTGTAGGGAAGTGTCTCAGCAGGAGACACCCCCAGTAGTGATCAGGCCGCACCCAGAAAAGAAGAGACCAGAGAAGATTTCCTGTCGGCCTCCCCAGAGCCCCGCGCGAAGGACAACAGGCAGAGAAAGTCAAGGCCCAAGGTCAGGAGGCATGCGAAAGCAGCCCAGAGAGGGCTGGGAAGCTGGTTGGCAGAGGGCCCTGGGATAGCATCATGCCCAGCAGCTCAGAAGCTCCTTGGCTGGCTGGTTCAGAGCCAGAGCACAGAATTAAATCTGGTCAGTGTTAGACACAGGGTTGTGCTGCTGGGTTTCCTTGGACGAGGGCTGCTCAGAGTAGAGTGCGTGAGACAAAGAACACATGGCGGAGCTCTCTGCCCAAACGTGCACAAGATGGGAGCCACCGGCCGGGGGTCAGTGTCGCAACTGTCACAGTGTTGAGGGGTGTTGTCTCTTCCTCTCTCACAGGTGTCAGCGTTTTCTGATCCCACCCCACCTGCAGACCAACAGCCTGGACACCAGAAGAACTTGCACACTCATAGTCACCCTAAAAAGAGGCCCAGGCATCGGTGTTCACCCCCACCCCCTCCCCACGAGTTCAGGGCATACCAGCTCTACACGCTGTACCGGGGCAAGGACGGGAAAGTGATGCAGGTACCTGTCGGGACGTATGACCGTAGGCCTGCAGCAAGCTTGTCTGTTGAACGCCATATCCAAGGGCTAATGTTCACTTAGGCATTGGCTCAAGTAGGTACGAGCTTTGGAGAGAAGGCAGAAGGCCCACCCCACATAAACAGTGAGATGCACACCTGTTGCTGAGGCCAGGCCACGGAGGGAGGGAGGTGACAAAACTTTCTGCACCATCCTTCGGTGACCAGATTATCTTGAGGGTCCGGAGCGGATAAAAGCAGCCTGAGGACTGGGACCGGGACCTCATGACCTTCTGAGTCTTCCCAGGGCCTGAGGGACCCAACACTTGGCCTGTGGGATGCTCGCTCCACAGTGTCGACAGGGCTGCCTCTGTCTCCGTTCCCCGGGCCGCCCGCTGCACTGACTGGCCCAGGATGAGTGCTGAACACTCGTTTTTGAAGGAACACGTGTTGGATTGACTCCTTTTTGCTTGCTTCTTAGGCACCAATAAATGGTTGTCGATGTGAGCCCCTCATCAACAAGCTGGAGAATCAGCTGGAAGCAACTGTGGAGGAGATCAAAGCGGAGCTGGGGTCGGTTCAGGACAAAATGAACACAAAACTGGGGCACATGGAGAGTAAGACCCAGCACCAAGTGAGTGAGTCGCCCAGCTGCCTCGTTTGCAGGTGCTGTGGTAGAGAACGTGCTGGGGAGACGCTGAGCACACCTTCTGCTCCCCAAACGCCGCCCTGAGTATGTGGGGGGCTGACGGGGAACAGGCCTGCCTGTGGTTGTGCTAAAGCCCGTTTATTTAAATTTTTAAAAAACATGTATCGATTGCTTCTGTTTATAAAAGTAATATATACCTACTACAGAGCATTTCTTAAAATACGAAAATTAGAAAGGAAAATAAATCACCTATACACCCACCCTGATTCAACAGCACTGTTAATATTTGGGTTTATTTTCTTCCAGTCTTTTTATAAGTCTGTGTACTCTGTAACCCTTTCCCATCACGCACAAAATTAGAGTAATCACATCTATAGTTTATTCCTCTTCCAACTTTTTATTTGGAAAATTTCCAAACATCGAGAACAGCTGAAATAACAGTGTGACAAACGCTTGTGTGCACTCCGCCCAGGCCCAGCTCAATGCCGCCACGTTTGCTGTGTCGCTCGGGCACTTTTTCTCCTGCTGAGCTGACGGAGACTCAGCTGTGGACCGTCCTGACACCTGTCTGTCACAGAGCACACTGGCTGAGAGCAAGGACTTCCACCTTCACAGCAAAATGCCACCATCACATCTGAAAAAATTAGTGCCAGTTGCACAATCTGCAGTTCAGAATTTCTCAGTGCTCCCAAAATGTTTTTTTGTAGCTGGGTTTCTTGCCCAAATTTTATAAGAAAAAGGTTATTTAGAAAGTTAGAGATTAGTAGAAGGTGAGCCGGCTGGGCTGAGTAGGCTCAGGAAACAAGTTACAGAAGCCAAAGGAGGGCGCCCGTTGGAGCTTAGGAGAGGGGAAGGCAAAGGTAACCCTGGGGGAGGAGAGGGCGAAGGGAAAGGCGTGGGTGTGCTCCCGAGGGGAGAGCACCTGTTTGTTTGTTAAATTTTTTCAGTTACAGTTTACATTCAGGATTGTTTGGTATTGGTTTCAGGTGCACAGCGTCGTGTTTTTTCAGTCCGGTTTTCATTTTTACTTCCAGCCCAGCCCCAGTGAATCCTTTATCACTCGTGTTATCTCTGGGGCCTCCTTCAACCTAGAGCAGTCCCCATCCCTTGTCGGCTGTTTGTTCCCTCCCGTGATACCGACTTGTTAGAGTGCAGGGCGGTTGTTTTATACCATGTTCTGCATCCTGGACTTTCCTTTCCTCTCCTTTTCTTTTTCATAGGAATGTATTTTCCTCAACATTTAATTATGAGTTTTTTCAAAAACAAAGCGAAGTTGAAAGAATTGTAGGGAGCACTTGTGTGCCCAGCATCTGGATTGAAGCAGGAGCGCCGTGCTGGGTTGGCTTTGTCACAGGCGCCTGTCTTCCTGCTGCTCTGTCTCGCTGTCGGTTTTCTGTGCCTGTTGAAGTGAACCCTTTTACAGTGGGGTCGGGTCTACGGGCTGGTGTGCACCCAGCGCAGAGCTCCCACACAGCCCGCACCCCGCGTCGGTTCCCCGTTGTTAACATCTGACCTCATTGTGGTGTGCTTGTCACGGCCAGTGAGACAGTGTGGACACGTGTTTTTGTTAATGAGACTCCATATTTTATTCAGACTTCCTTAGTTTTTCCACAATATCCTTTTTCTGTTCCAGAATCTATTACAGTTTTTAGTTGTCTTTTCCGCGTAAGCTCCTCTGAGCTGGAATGGTTTCTCTGACTTGGTTTCTGACGGCCTTGGCGGGTTCGAGGAGCACTGGTCATGTATTTTGTCCAGTGTCTCTCAGTTTGGTTTGTCTGATATTTTCCTCGTGAGTCCCTGGTGTTAGGGGTTTTTGCACTAAGACCACAGAAATCAAGCGCCATTCTCAACTAGTTCTATTTTGGTAATGAGTAATAACATTTCTTATGAGTAATAACACTAACTTCTGTAAATTGGCTAGTGACTTCATGAACATTCTCTTTGCTTCTTCATAGTCAAAGGACATTTGACTCATACTTGATTAAAGAACACTTTTTATTTTTTAAACATTTTATTTATTTTTAGAGAGGGGGGAAGGGAGGGAGAAAGACAGGGAGAGAAACATCAATGTGTGGTTTGCCTCTTGAGCACCCCCTACTGGGGACCTGGCCCGCAACCCAGGCATGTGCCCTGACTGGGAATTGAACTGACGACCCTTTGGTTCGCAGGCCGGCACTCAATCCACTGAGCCACACCAGCTAGGGCACACTTTTTAATTTTGAAAATCTTTTTTATGTAAAAATTTCAACATGTGAAAATTTCACAGGAAATGTAAAATCGTACTGCTGTTATAGCTATAGGAAAAGATGTTCAATTTTGCTGTAAAAAGAATGCAAATTAGCATTATACAGTAGCATTTTTACTTCTCAGATTGTCAAAGATCAAAGAGTTTGATGATATGATGTGTGAGTGAGGATGTAGGAGACCAGGAGTTCCAAGCTATTGCAGATAGAAGTATAAATTGGAGCACTCCTAAAAATAGTAGTAGCCATCAAAATCACAAGTGCACAGGCTTTTAGGTTCTGGATTCTTTTTTTAATCACTTTAATTTTCAATTATAGTTCACATACAATATTATGTTAGTTTCAGGTGTACACCCGGGTGGTTAGACATTGTATAACTTCCTCAGTGTTCATCGTGATACATGTCATACCCATCTGACACCATACATAGTTATTAGAATATTATTGACTGTATTTCCTATGTGGTACTTTATATCCCTCTGACTATCCTGTCATCAATTTGTACTTCTTAATCCCTTTGCCTTTTTCACCCATTCCTCCAACCCCCCTCCCACTTGGCAACTGTGAAAATGTTCTCTGTTTTTGTTCTGCTTGTTCATTTATTTGGTTTTTAGATTCAATTGTTGATAGATATGTATTTATTGCTATTTTATTGTTCATATATTTTATCTTAAAAAAGATTCTTTAAGATTTTTTTATATTTATTTTTTTTAGAGGAGGGGAAGCGAGGGAGAAAGAGAGGGAGAAAAACATCAGTGTGTGGTTGTCTCTTGCACGCCCCCCACTGGGGACCTGGCCTGCAACCCAGGCATGTGCCCCGACTGGGAATTGAACTGGTGGTCCTTTGGCTCACAGGCCCACGTTCAATCCACTGAACCACACCAGCTGGGGCTAAGATTTCATATAATACTGGTTGGTGGTGATGAACTCCTTTAGCTTTTTTTTTGGTCTGGGAAGCTCTTCATATGTCCTTTGACTCTAAATGATAGCTTTGCTGGGTAGAGTAATCTTGGTTATAGATTCTTAGCTTTTAATATTTCTTGCCAATCCGTTCTGGCCTGCACAGTTTCTGTTGAGAAATCTGCTATGGGAGCTTCACAGTCTTATGAGAGCTTTCTTGTAGGTAACTGCTTTTCTCTTGATGTTTTTAAGATTCTCTCTTTGTATTTAACCTTTGGCATTTTATTTATGATGTGTCTTGGTGTGGGCCTCTTTGCATCCATCTTGTTTAGACTCTCTGTGCTTCCTGGACTTGTGTGTCTATTTCCTTCATCAAATTAGGGAAACCACAGTCCCACTGGTTTTTATAGCCAGTTGTGGACACTTCCCTTTCTGGCACTGGAACCCTAGGCTGGGAGGTCTGGTGTGGGATGTGGCCCCTCGCTCCTCAGAGGGAGCCTCTGCAGCAGAGGTTTTCTCCAGATTTTTATCTGGCACACGTGGGTGTGGGACTGACTTTTTCTATGTCTCTCCACTCCTGCCAGTCTCCATGAGGCTGCTGCTTTAACCCTTTCAGTATGGGTGCTGGGTATATCCGGCGCCCATCTGATGACCTGTGTGGACGAGCGCCGGATATATCCGGCATCCATCTGTATATAATTTTTATAAATTTTACTTATATAATTGATAGAATTTTATATAACTATCTCTTAATATTAAAGTTACAAGCAACACTTGGAAAAAAGCATTGTTTTATTAAGCATAGATCTTATATAAGGTTAGGAAAGT